>JASVEL010007721.1:0-276475 GCA_032618575.1 Nicotiana noctiflora
AGGGAGAACTCACAGAATTTACAAGTTTTGATGCCATTATTTGAACAGATTTTATAGGTACAAGTGCATCTTCAGCACCTCCAATCACCAGAAGTGGTAAACTTTCAACTGTTTTTAGCAGTTGTGCCGCATTTTCTGGAGAGAGGACTGTTTCAGATGAATGTTTTCCTATCTCATGGAGTGCTTCATCCCATCCTTCTACGCATAATGGTGCCTGATTACACATACAAGCAAAAAGGATGATATCATGAACATATCATCTATATTCTATATATTATTAAAAGGAGAGGACAAAGCCCTCTCCTTAAGCCAAGTGGCAGCCCAAAAAAAAAATACTTGGCATAATTAGTTTTTTAGTTAATAGTTAGTTGTTTTTTGAATTTAAATATCAATAGAAAAATAAAAATAATAAAAAAAGTTACCACTTCAAATTGGGGAGTAGTTATTCCTAATATATATTTTAATTATTGTATATTATTATATTTATTTATTATTATATTATATTATGTTATTATAGAGAATAAAAATAGCAAAAAAGTCCAAGAATGCCAAGTTCCACCAAAATTCAACAAGTGTCAAATTTTAGGAACAAACCTCCAAAAAATTTGTATATTCAAAAATAATTTAAAATAAATAAAAAATTAAAAAATCTTTAATCTTCCAATTGAGTTTACTACAATATGGATAATTTTTTAAATGCTTTGTTAAACCTAAAAATTCGAAAAACATAACTACTCCAAGTCTAATTATTAACTGCCGACATAGTCAGACAAAAAAGTGTCTATATTAGTCCCTTTAATTTAATACATATTTTAGTCATTAAAATGCAAATAATATTGCTGAGAACAAAAGAATAAAATTTAAATAAAAATATATTTCTATATTAATAAAATATATATCTTCTATTATATTACAAAAAGATAGTAGCATATAAAAATATTAAACAACGTAATATGCTAATAAGAATATCTATTAACAAATAATACTAAATATTGGTAATATAATATTCTTACAATGTGAGGGTAAAAGTTGTGTACACGCTACCCTCTCCGAATTTCACGGTGTGGGATAATACTGGGTATATTATTATTGTTGTTGTATATAAGTACATTTAATTTAATAGAGATTTTATTATTGGGTATATCATACTGCCAAATATGATGACAATTAAAATTTATAAAATAATAAGATCTAATATGTTCAAATAACCCCGATCATAATTTAAACTAATTCATATTTTTTTAATATCGACCGCGCATCGCGCGGGTATGACTACTAGTAATCTATTAATATCTAGAGTGAAAATGTCAGACCGACGACTTGACATTGAGTATTTAAAGTAAGAAAACAAAGGGAGACAAATTTATCCTGTATATTGATCCAACTACAAATGTTTCAACTAAAGATAAATTGATGGTGTTTCAACTCTAGGTACATATATTTACAGAATCCAGTTAAGAAAGCATAGATGCTTTATGGACTCTACCAAGTAGTGAGTCTCCCCTCCTTTCAATGTCTTCTCCTTCTTCTTGTTAATTATTTTGCCCAATAAAAATTCATCAATCCAAAACAGTAGCACAGAAAAGAATCATGTCCAGTTCACAAGTTTGAAATTCAAACTGTCCAACTGGGGAGAATCAAAATGGAGCGCATTAAAACCATTCCCGACAGTGTCATTTTTATTCCAGAAAGAGCAGTTATAATCCAGTATCAATAAACCAACAGCTAGAACACTTTATATACCTTGTATAGGCCCAAAACTTCCGTTGTCAGCTTGGTGGCATCATACCATGCACGTCTATTAACAACTTGGGTAATTTCTGTTCGCAATAGTGGACGCACCAAATGCTTTTTTCCAAGAGAAGTACGCAGTAATATCCTTGCAAAGGCTGGAACCAGTTCTCTTGACAAGCTAACACCCAATAATACAATCCCCTTGATATGGACCTAGGAGGCAAAAAATAATCAAGAAGATAATTATCACTAAGGAACAACACGCAAAGGTGATGAACATCATTTACCTGCAATTTGAATTTAAAACTGATTCTAGAGTGCTTTGTCTAATAGAATAGCACAATATATAAGTGTGCAACTCACTACGGGAACTAAAATTGCTCGAGCAAAAATCGGGGCTGACATTTTCTTATTATTGAATCATGGCTTCATAAAATTTTCAGTTTCGGCTCTGATAACAGTAATGCACATAAAGGTACATGCCAAGAAGAAAGCAGCACGATCGCAAGTCACCCACATTAATTCACATATAAAAAAAGGAACTCAAACTCACATTAATCGAATTTGCGGATGACTGAACTCTTTGTGCAGCTTTCAGAGCAAGCAATCCACCATCGTCATGACCAACAAGTATAACTGAAGTAAAACCCATATCCGAACAGAAAGAGAGGAGCAGGTCAACCTGAAAAGTAAAAATCAGGACAGTTCAATAGAAGGCCTAAAGTAATGAAAAGTAACAATCTCCGAAATCAAGAAACCCAGAAAATTTTCTCACTTTCTGGCTCTTGCTACTTAACATTCTTGCTCTCATTTCTGTTGTGTGGTTTTCATGTTAAATTTGACAAGAAGCTTCATTAGAACATACAATCAAAAGCATGAGAATACCTGACTATCGATCCTGTACGGATTAGGCAATTGATTTTCCTCCCAGTCTCTCTGACGTGGCCTAGATGTCAATCCCCATCCTGGCCTGTCAAAGGCAGTGACTGCACAACCTACCTGTTGAGCTAGCTCACCCATCACATTTCTCCAAGAGAAAACCCCACCTCCAAAACCATGAACTAAAACAATTCCAAACTGATTATTTCCTTCTACATCTCGTATTGGGGGTGAAGACCCCAACTTACAAATTTCATCTTCATCACCAGTTTCATCTAGGCTGAAACTAGGGATTTCTCCAGACAGGACTGGGGAAGTTGGAGACACATCTAAAAGAGGTACATAGAGAGAGTTGGTATGAAATTGACTACTGTAGCTCCTCCGAATACGATAATCACTTTTTGACAAAACATGCAACGGACTAGCAGAAGAAGTTGTGGAGGATAAAGAACGGTAAGGTGAGCCAGGCAAGCAAAGTTTGTAATGAAGAGAGAGCCCAAGACAAGAAATGAATGAACTGTCAACATCAGCAAGCAATATAGCAGGGATTTCCCCCTCCTCGTGAGCTGATCCTGCAAGTTTTCTCCTCATTTCACTCTCAGTTCTCGTTTTACTCGCAGGAATTGGAGATCGTGGCACCTTACTGTATGCAGAGAAAACAACTTTGCAAGGAAGGACCTGTAATTATAGAGGAAACCAATTGTCAAAAACTTATAGGTTCCCGTAAACTGTATCTTCTTGCGAAAAGGTTATTAATAAATCAAGAAAACAAACTACATAAATAATACTATCTAAGAACTAAATTTCCTTGGAAAATAATATTATGCACTTAAATTGCAAATCAATATATAACCATTACTCATAAATTTGTCAGGAAAAGAGCATGCTCACTTTATGAAAATTACAGAATTGTTTTCCAATCGGGCCACAGTATAAATGAGGGAAACACATCCAAGAAGAGCAAAAGATACAAAACAGAGGACATATATTAGCTTACAGCTTCTGTGTCAACTCGGTGAAACAAAAGCTTCCTCCTTGCACGACAACTTGTTCTGTAGGCAATTACAGTGTGTCCAAGAGCAAAGACTACCGAAGAAAGAAACAACACGGGCATCCCCCATGACTTTTTCAAATGAAGCTTTTGCCTCGAGATAGAAGATGAAGCTTCAATCTCCAGGTATGAATTGACAGAGAAAACACAAGCCTTGATAGAAAGAAGAATCACGGAAATGATGGAACAGAATGTAACCGTTGCAAGGTATGGTCCGTGTGAAAGTGCAGGGCCGTCGCACAAAGAATAAACACCTATCACCAGAGACTAACATGGATTAGTCTTGTAGCAAACAGCCAGATAATAGACGCACAAAAAAGTTGCCAAAAGACTTTAAATTCAGATCAACCCATCTAGCCATTTTAGTTAAAAGGCTAAACCTTGACAAATCATTAAACTCAGAAGAACAAGCTCAAGCCAAGGTGAAACTAATATAACTCAGTCATCCGAACACATGACAATGGGGAGATAGCCTAGTGGTAAGGACCCTCAACCACGAGTCACCCTGGATCAAGACAGGAAAGGCCACTATTGAACTCCTAGGTAGGGAAGTCGGTTCGCAGGAGGGCATTGCTGAGGTTTACCATATCAAAAGGAAAAAAGAATTCTTCTAAAGAGGCATCACGAAAAGGGTTTAGATATTCAGCACCAAATTTATGATGTTACATCAGGGAACCACACGATGCAAAGCCAAACTCCAACATCAAGCTCCAGTAATATCCGTCCACAAATACCCGCCTAAGCCTTGGTAGGCAGAGTTACCTAGTACCTACCTAGTACCTGTGCGGGTACCGGTGGAATAGTCGAGGTGCACACAAAAACATAAGCAAGTTGAACATAAAAGCAGATGCAGATTAAACGCAAGCTTTAATCTAAAACCAACTATTAGAATTACACGAAGTATGCATTAATCAGAAGAACACAGCAACACGAGCACAAACTAATTAGAATCCACTATACAATCCTCAATATCAATATTTAATCAGATAACAACAAATAAGTAGAATACATTGTAGAACATGGAAAGGAAAAAAGAAAATATAATGACATACAGGTGATGATAAGAGATCTCATGACACAAACGAGAGGAATGTCCGTCAAGGAGCTTTTGAAAGCATATCTACGCAAATGCTCTTTGAAACTGTAACATTTCACGCACGTGAAACTCGAAATCAACACACTTGGTACCAATACATCCCCTATTGCCACAAGCAGTGGCGCCGATAGTACCAACAGCGACGCTAACATCGCCACCATGAAATATACAATTTTCAAACATCTCTTCCCCTTCTCCAACATTCCTTTCCCTCCTGAGGCCATTATCGTAATTCCAATAATATTCTAGAATGTTCGAGATTCGAGAATGTTTTTCCTCTTCAGGTAGGGCTTCGAGAAATAATAGATCGAAGACGAAATAAAATTCCAGATAAATCCACGTGATACGGCTGCGGCACAACGGCCATATCTCGCCGGCGGCGAAGAGAACGCCGGTGAGTGAAGATGTTGAGTCTCGTATTCCGGGTCCGGTGGGATATCCGTTATGAGAATTGAATCAAAATTAAAGTTCGAGGAAAAAGTAAAGAATTTTGTTCTCCGTTTTGCAGAGAAAGTTTTTCCTCTCTGTGGTGTCCGTTGAAAAAGTATATATATACAGAGAGGAGACTTTTGGTTAATCGGCCGGGAGTTTTTTGAACTGTTTTTCTTCTCTCCCCCTTACCCCTCCTGCAAACTCCCCCTTTCCTGTTTTGTCTTCCTTAATTGTATCGAGTCAGTCTTATGCTAAACGATATTTTTATTTTCTTCCTTCTAATTTGTTGACTTTAGACTCTTCATATTGAAAGGTCCTTTTATTAATCTCAAATTTTAGTTGATCGTATATGGAAATTGTTTATCTCAAATTTTAGTTGATCGTATATGGAAATTGTTTAGCTCGAAAATATGAGTAATAATTAAATTTGATTTGTAGTTTTAAAGATATATAATATAATTTAGTTAAATATCAATTAATAATCAAAAAGTACGAAGTAGAAATAAAATAGAAAAATAAATCAAACCAATGTTACTTAGCATCAATGATCTCGAGCTTAGTGATAAGATCATGTTACAAATGTTTAGGGTCCCTTTTATATAATAGGAAAACCCTAAATAAGGAATATTCCTATTTAAAGTAGGAAATATTCTTGTTACAGTTGTCTAACCGCCTAGTACAAAATCGTACAATCTTATTCCGGGATTTACGTCATGATCTTGGGGACGTGTTAGGAATCCAGCTCATTCTGTTACGAACTCATAACGGTACTATTTCGGGATCGCGCACATTTGGCATTGGTATTTCTCATACTCCTGTCTCTCGGCATTGCACTATGTCTTCAAGCTTGAATCTGGTCCACCGGTTTCGAACTTGACCTCATCCGGACTCAGGCCTAGGACGGAACCTCGAGCCGATAAATTGGATGATTATGATTTTGACTGTATATAGATAGTCCCCGCGTTTCTTAGAATAAGATGATAAGAAACGATTTACACCTTGATTTTCCTAAGCTTCTCATGATGACGTCATAATCGTCACGTTGGTGCTTGAAGTGACCGGAAATGTCACGTCGGCGCTCTTCCCCAAAACATCAAATGCGTGCAAGTGTTGGTCGGCCACTAGCGTCGTCGAACTACGGTTTCCTTTCTATAAATATGAGTTTACTCTATTGAACTCATTTTATCTTCATTCACTCTCATTCTTTCTTTTCTTTACTTATTTCTCTAATTATCTGTTTCCATGGTTCGGAAGTGCGATCACAATGTCGCATTGCAGCAACTTTACCAGTTACGTCAAGGCTCTCCTTTTCAAAGCTTCGATTCGAAACAACGACAGAATGGTGCAGAATCCTTCCCGCATCAGGAAATATGCGAACTTCACCCTGCTGCTCATCTCTTTTAACTTCAATCTGGTGTGGCACTTCATTCCCTTTGCCTTCCGTGGAATGAGGTGGCACTATCATCTACTAACTTTTGCATCCCACATCGACATACGTCCAATGATGAACATACTTGGATTGTTGATCGTGCATCTTGTAACCTTTTTGGTTTTTTTTATATAACGGAACGTGAAGCTACATCTTGTTGTCTTCCATTCTGGTCTTTTTCTTCTGCTGCTCTTTTTAATGAATTACGGCCCAAAATTTCAACAGAATGCTCAATCCCCGATGCCGGATATATAGTTACATTTATCGAGGGCTTTCTGCCCTAAATCTCTTGGGGCACATAGACATTTCCAAAGATCAAAATGGGGTCCCCAAGAAGGAGGCTCCTAAAGATGTCATTCTCGAGGACGTGGCCTTAAAAGTAGATTAGGTTCTTGGCTTTTATTTTTTGATACTTTGTTCCTGTTTAAGTACCCTTCTTGGGTGTTGTAGTCATATTTTGTAACTATCTCTTTGAAATTTAAAGGATCCCCTTTTGCTTGTGTTGAATTCCATTGTGTCTTTACTTGTGAAATTTTTGATTTATAATACTTAATGGCTAATCCAAATACTGGATTCAGGACATAGTAAATCCTTAGATTTTTAATCGATCAATATAATAGCCCTTAAGGTTCTTGTTAATCCTCGAGCTGAGCTAAAATCGATTTGATGCGAACTCGAAACATCGGGATTCTTGAGTCCAAGTTAAGTGAGAGCAAGGTCCCGAATTTGAAATAAAGTTAGCCCTTAGGCTCTGTAGATAATCGTCGCGTGAGAAATTTCTTCAAACTCGAATAGCCCTTGGGCTTAGTAGTCGAGCGAGCACTTGCTCGAACTTAAAATAAAGTTGGCCCTTAGGCTTTTTTGTAGTCCCCGAGTGAGAAATTCCTCAAAGTCGGGTAGACCTTGGGCTTAGTAATCGGGTGAACACTTTGCTCGAACTTAAAATAAATTGATAAATGAATTGATCTTGGTTGCCTCAATACTGATACTAATCTCGTGATGTCAGTGGTTGAACTGACTAAAATTTTGCTTTTTGTGCGGTTCCTAAAGTCATTAATTGGAGGCAACTAACACTCTTTTGGCTTTCTTAGTACGCTTAAATGACCTCTATAAATAGATAAACTTCACAATCTTGTAAACTTTATTCTCATTCTATTCTATTAGCCCTTACTTCATTATTAAGATTCTCCATTTTCTTGTATCTCTGCATTACAATGGCTAAGACCTTTAAATCGGTTCTCCAAAAAGAAAATGCTTCTTCATCTTCTCGACCGACCAAGAGTAAACTGGTACTGACCCTTGTATTGAGGAGTGCATTCCTCCGCCATGCGGAATAATATCCAATTTCAAGATCGAGAAATATGTATTGACACTAGGCCGATGTGAGCCCAAGGACGAGCTCACACAAGTTAAAGAAGACTGCAAGTGGGAGAACAAAGAAGTAGTGATCAATTTCCCCAAAGAGGATATCACTACATATAAACTAGGGTACTTAAGCGTGTATATCTACCCATTCACGCTAGGCCCTGCAATTCCAGCTCAAGGTCTCATAGATCCAATTCTCGAATTTTGCCAACGATAACGAGTGACTCTTGGCCAAATCAACCCTTTATTCTGGTGAATCATTCATTTGATCAGGTTCTTTTCTAGTCAGGTCGAGGGGATGCCATTCACCCTCGACCATCTTATCAGACTGCGTACTCCTTGACTTTATCGTGGTGGCTTGACAAAACTACAATGTCGATCCTTGAAATCTCTCTTCTCTAATATTGATGAGGACAAAAACCGAGGGTGGATGAGCTGATTTGTTCGAGCCAAGACCTCCAACTTGATTCCTGCTGAATGGATGTTGTTCCCCGAGGAGTGGAACATGAAACATAAGTACTTAGTAGGTTTATACCCCACTTTCTTTTTTTCTCCGTTCTATCTTTTCCTTTAGTCTAAACCCCTTTTTGTTGGTGCAACTACTGCTTGGTTTCCTGGTGAGGTCCAAGACCTTGAAGGCTGGGTCCGAAAATTGGCTTCCACTTCTTCTTATTCAGAGCATTGCTGGCGAGATTTAGCTAAAGGCCGATTGGAGGCCAAAAATCATGGTGAGTTATCTTGTTTGTTTACTTGTACTTATTTAGCGGAATACTTACTTCGATTTTGTGCAAGTCTCAGAGATGTTGTTGCTATGCGGCCGCCCCGGCTGGTGAAGAAGAGATCCCGATACCTTCTAAAGAAAAGAAAATAAAAGAAAAAAGGAGTCACCTACAAATCCGAAAATGACCCGTTGCCTTTGGGATCAGGAAGAAGAAGAAGATGTTGACTGCCTTTAGGTAGCTCATAAAAGAGGAAACACCAGTTCTTCGAAGGTTCATCAAGCTGGTGATGGTTGATGTGGTTCACTACAGAGCCGAAGAGATCTTCAAGGGGAGATCAAACAAAGTCCTCAAGCCATCTGGCAGTAAAAAGACACCTTGCCCAGGAGGTCATTTGGGGGCGAGGCCGATGGGACCAATCCCGAACCCCTACAAATAAAAGAAAATGCCTTGAGTGGATCGCTT
The DNA here is from genome assembly GCA_032618575.1 of Nicotiana noctiflora. Lineage (NCBI taxonomy): Eukaryota > Viridiplantae > Streptophyta > Magnoliopsida > Solanales > Solanaceae > Nicotiana > Nicotiana noctiflora. Next base: position 9,171 of record JASVEL010007721.1, read on the forward strand.
GGGGCAATCATTATGGATGACTCATCGCCTGGTCCCGAGTTCTCTAAGGGGAAAATCCGAGGTGTTCAGAATATAAAATCTTCTGAAGTGAGGGAAAGCCATGAGGGGCATCATCTTTCGAGAATGCCTCATAAGGATCAAATATGTCCCTCACCCGGATACTTCTTTCATCTTTGATGAGGCTCGTCGACTCTTCAAATAAGTGATTTTTCTGTCTTTTAGAATTACGTCTGCGCTTTGCTTTTGCTGTTCTAAATATAACTTTTCCCTTTTCTCATGAAGGCTTTAGTGCTGGGCATTTTCCAAGTCGCGAGCTGATCTTGCTCGATGTGAGGCTGAGCTTAAGAAGACCTTGGAAGAGATGAACAATCTTAAAACCCTCTAGGTCAAGAAAGAGGAGGAAATCAGCAATCTTCAATCCGGATTGGCAAAGGATTGTCAAGAACGAATAGAGCTTACCGAAAAGGTAATATTACCTCTGAAGTTTTGTCATGGACAATCACGTTTGGTCTTCTAACAACTTTATTTTTTAGTTTCAACGAAAGGGGGAACTGGTGGAGCAGCTTCGAGAGGAGCTCAAGATTAAGGAGGCAGATACCCTGTACTGGAGGCAAAGCATGGACAATCTTGCTTCTGAGAAAGAAACTCTGTGGGAGCAACTGGATTCATTCGAATGTTAGTTCCAAAGTGTGAAGGAGGAGGTCCTGGCTCGAGGCCGTGATATCAAGGAGCTCAAGGTTAAATCTGTTAGAGATTTGGCTAAGGCCAAATATTATGCCGAGGCAATTATATCCTTGTATCGAGCCAACGCCGAAGAAGCTAATGCCGGGGCCAAAGAGATCTCCGTTACGATCAAAGTTAAGTTATCGTGTGCATTTCACCATGCTAGGAGACAACTCTTGAGGGTAACCCTCAAGGAGGTATATGCTCACGGTTTTGATCTCTCCATCGATATTAAAAGGGAAAAGACCTCGGAAGAAGAGGCTACTGCTCTGCTTTCTGATGAGGATGATTTAGCCAATGGCTCCGAGAGTGGAGGAGATGAAGACGAAGTCCTCGAGGGTGGGGCTTTCGAAAATGTGGCCCCTGAATATGTGACCCCGAGGTCGTTTTAGGTTTCCTTATTTTGTTTTTGTGAAAGTATCCCTTGTGTAAATATCTTCTGTAATCATATTTTGGAAATAAAAAGGAAACTTTTTCATCTCATCATTGACTTGTGCTGGATTTCATATTATCTTTATTTATGGAATACTTTATTTGTATAACTTGAATGATTGGTCCGAGAATTGGTTTGTGCTCGAGATATAGTAAACCCTTAGATATTTATCTATAGATATAATAATCCTCGAGCTAAGCTTAAATCGTTCCGATGTGAGCTCTAGATATCGTAACTCATGAGTCTGGGTAAACTGAGATCGGAGTCTCGAACTATAAGATTTTGGCCCTTAAGCCTTTCAAAATTGGCCTTTAGGCTATTTAAGTTGGCCCTTATGTTCTTTAGATTTGCCCTTAGTATCTTTAAGTTGGACCTTAGGCTCTTTAATTGGGCCAATTCAGCCTCTAGAATGGCTATATAGTTTTTTCCTCATTTCGGCTAAAAGACCTAGTGAAAATTTAATTATGCCTTAGGATGTATTTCATTTGTACCCGTTGGATTTTTCGAAGGTTTCACGTATCGGGACCTTATTTGTGTATTGATAACTAATTACCTCTTTAGATTTTACCGATGGCTGATGTTATCGAAGACTTTAAATTTTCGAGGGCTGAATTTATCGAAGCCTATTAAATTATTCTAGGGCTGAACTTATCGAAGCCCATCATATTTTTCTTTTGCCGAGGGTAGCCTAATTTAACTGATTTTTACAAAGTGTTTGGAGGCCTTTGATTTATAGCGGAAGTCGGATGTCTCCGAGCCGTATTTTTTAGGTCGTAGCCTTTATACATGATCGTAGTCTTAACTATGACAGTATCCTTCGTGAATGTCACTTGGACTTGTTACCCAATAACTTTACGAACTTGTTCCAAAAGTTAGTCTCCGGGTATATTGGCCTTGGCCTTTGTTTCAAGGGGATGCCTCTTTAAGGTTTGATGAGTCAGAGTCTTTGGTGACTTGGATATATTGAATGTCGATGGCAGTCCCCAAGTATTTGGTGGTGCTTTTATACTTCGGCTCTTGAGTCATTTTCTGTAGGATTATAAGTGTAGAATCCGTATAATAGTATAATTCTTTGAGACACAAAGTGTATTTGATATACACGGAATGCTTCTTCAAGTAATTTGATACATGCGTACATGTTTTTCCGTCGGAGCTCGACTATTTTATATGGACACGGTTCATCCGACCATTTGGCCCATTACAACTTTTCCTATCAAGGCCCTCTTGGGCATGAAGTATTTTCCTTAAAAATATAATATCCAAGGGTGATGCCCCCAGTATTTGAGGTTCATTGAAAATAAGTCCTGGATATTGTTGAGTTCTCCTTATGTAGCACATAATTGTTGCCTCGTTAATAACCTTACCGGTAAAATCTATCTGGGACAAAATCCGAGCTAAGTGAAAAAAAGCGCAATGTACGCTTTAAAACCTAATGCCTTCGTGTAAAAAGACGGTCTTTGAGATTGCGCGACTTTGACAGGTTGTGCCAAGTTTGTAATATCCTTCACCAAAAACTTCAAGGACTCAGTACGATCCTCCCATTATCCACGATCATGATATCTTCGGTAGCCTTGATCTTGTAGGGTTGATTTGAAAAACCCTGGTTTGACACCATGAGGCTGAGAAACTTACCCAATCCAACTTCGAGGGCAAACTTCTCTAGGTTAAGCTTCATTTTGCATTGCCTCAAAACTTTGAATATCTCCTGCAAATGAATTAAATGGCCTTTTGCGCGGAAGAACTTAACCAATCATATCATCAGTATAGGCTTCGATTTTTTACCTATGTGTTCTTCGAACATCTTGTTAACTGGATGTTGTCTTGTGGCTCCTCGGACTGAGGTCTCTTATTTTGCTTCACCGGTTTGAACCTAGGATCGGTACTCAGCCAAAAAGTGGTGGTTTCCAGTGGAATACCTGGTATATCGAAATGGGACCAAACAAAGCAATCCATATTATCAATAATAAATTGAATGAGTTTTTTTCTGAGTTCTAGGGTCAATCCCGTTCCTAGGTGTACCTTCTCTCGGGCGGTTGACTTGGTAGCACCGAACTCTTTAGGAACGATGAAGGTTCGAGCATTAAGGAAGTCCTCTTCCTCATCTTCGATTACTACTGTTCCGATTCCGTCGAGGCTGGGAGATGTGGTTGCTATTTAGCCATCTGCTTACCTTTGGAGCTCGATATCTCTAAGGCCAAGGGTTATGGTATGGCACCACTTCCTTGACTGCAAACGTCTCTTCTGCTACATGCTTTTCTCCGTGGACTATTTTCACTTCTTTCTCTATTGGGAATTTTATCATCTAGTGAAGAGTTGAATGCATTACCCTCATGTTGTGTATCCATGGTCTCTCGAGGAGTGCGTTATATCTCATGTCACTTTCGATGACATGGAACCTGCTGTCTTGTATGGTCCCGGCTATGTTTACTGGCAAGATAATCTCTCCTTTTATTGTTTTGCTTGCCATGTTATATCCATTGAGCACCCTCGATGCGGGTACAATATATTCTTGTAGGCCGAGTTATTCCACGGCCCTTGATCTGATTATGTTCGATGAGCTACCTGGATCCACTAAAATACGTTTAACTTGAATTTTATTTAAAAGGATGAAGATTACCAATGAGTCGTTGTGAGTCTGAGATATGTCTTATGCTTCCTCATCACAGAATGATAGGACGTCCTTGGGCACAAAGCTTCGAGTCTGCTTTTTTCTTGTGATTGATACTTTGGTGCACTTGAATACAGGTCATTGAGAGATATCGACTCCGCCAATGATCATGTGGATTATACGTTATGGTTCCTCTTTCTCATTTTTCCTTGCATCTCTCTCCCTGAAGTGATTCTTTGCCACATCACTTTGAAATTCTTGAAGGTGGCCCTCGTTGAACAACCGAGCCACCTTTTCCCTTTGCTGCCAGCAATATTCTTTTCTATGGCTGTGTGTAGCGTGATACTTGCACATCAAGTTTGGGTTCCTTTAAGAAGGAAGCAAAAGTAATACTTGCCATACGGAACCTTCGGTCCGAAATATTTGAAGAAATCAACCCAATCTCTAATCCCCACGACGTTAAGTAACACACGAGCTACCCAATCCTCAATGTCGACGACGGGAAAAGGTGCACGTCTCTCAACCGTACGGAAAAATCACAGATGAATAAAAAGAGAAAGAACGAAAGTAGATAACAAGTTTATAGTAACAACACCTACAGTTATGAATCCACTGCTTAGGAAATCCAGCAGGGTCTGACACCAAGTGCTCTGTTCTAATGAAAAAATACTTGTGCCAAAACTTCTGGCTCGCCCTATTATCCGTTCCAACCACCAATCCCCTGGCCCCACAATGCTGAAAATGTATCTTGGCGCCTCTATAAAAGCCCGGGGAAAATAAATGTAAAAGGTGGCGGATGTCAACCTCACACCCAGCCAACTCCGCATGCGTCGTCAACATCATAAAGATTTTATACAAGTACGGAGATAGTTGTGCCAGACAGAATTTGTAAACCAAAAGAAATCCTCCGCTAGCGGAAGAAGATGGAGGATGTGACCAATCACAAAAGGATACACATAAAAAGCACAATGCCTAGGTCTATGGACCTCTACGATGTCCCCCCTCCCTAGCTGGAACCATCTAGATGTGAGGAGGAATGTGATATGAAGACAGGAGTTCGTCTATATGAGATGGCCCGATTTTTGAAATTACCGAAACAGGAGAAGGTGCGGTTCCTTATGAAAATCACTCTTGGACAAAGGGTTTCTGGGGAGTATCTCCTCCACGGTAGGGAAATTATCACCCTCCTCAGCCGCGATATCCTCACCCCAGAAGTGGGGCCATTGACAATGGAGTGGCGTCAGAAACTTCATTGTGTTATCAATAGGTTCGACACATCTTGATAATAAAGGGTGTGCTAGTAAACATAAAAGGAGAGATGATGACTAAACAGGAAGATGGTAAGCAGAATCGCATAAATGAAGTTAAGAACTGAGAAAGATGATCAAAAGAGAATAATGTACACATAAGGAATTAGATGGTTCTGAAAGAACGAAACCCTCACCTATTTATAGGGATGAGTGTCACTAGAATCGAACTAGAGGACAACAGTCCTCTAAAGATGCGTAATCTAGGAGGTAAAACCAAAGCGACAAACACACAGACGCTGTCTCCGAAAGATGCGTAATAATGACGTGCGTGGCGGTGACGTCACATTTTGATAATCACACCAATCATGGTTCCACAGTCTGTGTCATTCTCTCGATCTTAGTCAACCCGACGTAATCTAATAGCCAATTCTCCCATAACAGAAATGAATGATGTCCGCTTATCGAGGACGTGCAGGGCTATGACCTCGACAAGCAAAGGTACTAACTGTATAGGTCAAAATCTAGCAACCACGATAATGGATAAGCAAAACATAGGACGGGGTTGACCAAATAAAAGCAGACGACTAGAAGCATGCAACTGATATAGGATAGTAACGGCAACTTAAAATCAGAAATAAACAGGAAGAATATTTCTTTGGATATTCTTTATGTTGTACTTTTTAGGGTTTTTGGGGAATGCCCCCTTATCAATAGGAGTAGATGGGAAACATTAGGGGATCGACCTTTTTCGAGAACTGAGACATATTGTAAAGCTGAGAGAAGAATATACGAAAAGGTATCTTATTCTTTTTATTCAAGCATATGTTATTCAATCTTTATCCACAAATCTCAAAATCTCATAACTCATAATGATTAATTACCTTTCTACATCGCGAGAGAAAGGAAACGCTCATTTGCAAAATCATTGGTTGATGATTCCTTTACACTATAAATTCTCATATTTATTGTACATTTATGATATTATATGTCTTGCCAATCATAACATATTAATTCGTTATTTAATGTTCCTAACCTAATTTATCATACAAGAACTTTGTTTTGTTTGGTTTAGAATTTATTAAGTTCAACTGAGATTCACCCTATAAATTTATACTTGATTGATTTAGTAATTATTTGCTAAAGCAAACACCTAGTATTATAGATACTAGGTGAGAGAATGAAAAAAGAAAAATACACAAATCACACACTTCTTCACTCACAATGGATGAAAATTGGGGAATCTATCTTGTAAATGGGAGAAAGTTCGAAACCTTGTTATTTATTTTTTGTAGCCATCGTTATGGAATAAACAAAGACATACCACGTTTGTTATTAATGGTGAGTCTTTTTTTCCTTCTTTATTTTATATTATGGAGTGACAATATTGAGAATGAATGTAAGCTCATCATCTATATATATATTAAAGCAAAGAAGTTTGCATTCTAATTTAGCCAAGTGTCAAATTATTAGAATGCCAAGTGGCAACATATTAAAATGACACATGACAACTTAAATTACTACTACATTTTCATAAATCGAGTTATTAAAATGCCATATTTAAAAGCACATTTTCCGGCTTAATTTTCGAAATTATTTAGGCTCAATAATACGTATGACAATACCTTCACATTTTTCGACATATTTTTCTGCATAAGTAATTCAATAATACGTAGGACAAAATCTTCTAGATTAATATAAAGGCATTTTATTAGGTCTAAATATTAGACTTATTATTATACAAAATCTTTCGGATTAAGCCTATATATTAGGCCTATTATTATATATGGTAACCACAACGTAATTAACCTTCCAAATCTCTCTATTTTGCCGAAAAATCTGCACTGATTAAATTTTCGAAATGCAATTAGGCTGTAAAATTAGACTCAATTATTAGTAACCTCTATAATTATATAAATATTTAATATTTAATTATCTCTATATATTTAGATATTTAATATTTAATAATAAAAATGGGACTCAATTACGAAAATTAGACGATTGCTAAAACCTAATTAATAACGTATATCCTATTTGTATGGGGAATACCATTTTCTTTGCTTCATCTGTTTTTTGTGATATATCTACCCAAATTAAGAATTTCAAAAAGCTTAAACCTGAACCGATAAATATGTACTGCAATTTTATTGGATTTGGATACAGAGGAAGAAGAGAAGACATTCAAGGCTGAAATTAGTCCATCGCGATGAGACATTCAAATCTGAAGATGATTTTTTCTGTCGATTGTTCTCATCTTTTCGCATCGCATCTAAAGACGACGACATCTACGCCAGGTATTTCGGGATAACAACTAATTGTGGAATCCCAAATGCATATGCCTCTATTTTACGGATCTTTTAATGGAAAATATATTTTTCGAATCAAGGGCGACCGCATTCCGTATATATCTATAGAAATATATAGTAACAAATTTTTTTTGTAATTACTTACTATTTAAGGTTTATTTTTCCATACAAAAATTACTACATTCCGTGTACATATACATATATATATATATATATATATGTATGTATATGTATATATTTGATGCCATTTGACAGACATTCCTCTAAAGTTTTCTCTAAGAAGAAATATGATGACATTTGACTATATTTGCGATATATCAAGTAACAAGATGAATTGGAATTTGAAAATACGAATAGTGAGAACGTTCGAGACCTTTACAAACTAGACAACACCATCTCCCTTAAATTAATTATTCAAGACGAAAAGGTGCATTCTTTTTTAGTTTCACTTGTTTTTTTCCTACAAGTTTGACTACAATTTTCATCATCTGTTTTGTACTATATAATTCATTATGTTAAACATGTATGTAATCAACTTCAATTTTTTAGTATTTACCATCAAATATTTTATATCTGTTATTTTGGATTAAACGAGAGCACTTACATATTATGTTTTACCCATTGAAGCTATGTTTTTTATAATACTCTGTGACAATACTGTACAACTGAGCATTTGTCTTACTCAATATTAATTATAAATTCTTTGATTCTAAGGCGATCACATCGATCACATATGTATGTTCAAACCAAAGTTAAAAGAATTGAGTTTGTACATTATGAAAAACTTTGTGGTTCGACCAAATTATATGAAACTTAAATACACGCGGCATAAATTGAAGTTGGCTTTACTCATAAGACGATTATAGAGGAATCAAATGATCATCTTTTTGGTATGACTATCTTCAACTTAAAACCTTATGAGTATTTGATAAACAAAATTGATGTTGAAGAAAGTGAACTCTTAGGTAAATATTCAATTCGCAATTCTTTTATTTGAATGTCTTATAAACTTTCTCCTGATTATTTTTCTAAATTATAGATATCATTGGAGAGGTTATAAGTTATGGTGAAGTCGAATCCCATAACCAAGGTGATAAAACCAACAATTATATGCATGTGGAACTTAAAGATCACGAGTAAGATTGCGTCTATGAATTTACTATATTATATATTTAACATCATTACTTATCGTTGTATCATTAAATTATTATATATTAACATGTCTAATATCATTGTCTAATTAAGTGGCTATATAAATTACACAGGAGGAATAATATCTCGGCAATATTTTGGGGAGAATTCGTTGATCAAATCTTGCCACATTTACAGGGATCACCCTGTTAGCCGGTCATAATTGTTATGCAGTTGATAAAAACTCATAAATTTTAAGATATTTCAATTGTATTGATGTTATTGGATATTTTTTTATGTTAAGTTTTCGTTTCATAAAATAAAGTTATATATAGGCAAATATTCTATGTTTTGTTAATAGGTTTGAACCTGATATGCTTGCATTATAGGGAAATAATAGGTCTTTTGACCATATGATGCAGTGAACAAACTGGAATCAGAAAACAACGTCAAAGAAAAATATTTAAGGCAAGTCATTGCAAGTATTATTGTGATGAATACCCATATAAGCCTCTAATATCATAGAAAAAGTAGCCGACAGAGACCAAGTGCCACATTAGTACAGATACACAAATTTACATGGCTCAACTCAAATTTATTAACAAAAGGATTAAGTACTCATCACTACCTTTGATAGAGTGCTTGTGATCATACAAACAAGGTAAGTTTTTGGAGCTGGTTTAGGCTGAAATTCATAACATTTCGTTTTACCCTTCACATGCACGGTGACCTGCCAACAACAAATGAGTAGACCAGAAGAATTTCAGAACTAGCAAGAGTCAAAGGAAATATAGTCTTTTCTTTTTATTGGGTAAAAGTTAATTTTCATTCGACATGCATCGAGAGGATGCAAATGTGTTAGAAAAACAAATAGCTGTTGTACATTGCTTTTTCAAGTCTCTTTCAAACATGTTGAGATTGGCAATGTCATCATCTGGTGGTTATGTGATACTATACAACATGTTCACGTATTCGATGCTTCTAATGTTTCTAAGTACAGGTGAATTTTGGATGGCAAGGTTAAATGAAGGACTTTCACGCTTTGATGCAATACTTATTGTCCCTATGTTTCAAATAGCTTGGATATTTTTCTCCATTTATACTGGATTTGTGTACTCTGATGAGTACAAGGTGTTTGTGCTTTGAGAACAACAATGTTCATTCATGGAATGCTTTATGTGTTTATTGGCATTCTTAATGAGCTTCATAAAATTGTCAAGATGTGCGAGAAAGCCTTAGTTTATGCAGATGCAACAATCACATCCTTGGAAAATTTTTTGAGTACATTACTTAGGAACCAAATGAAAATGCAATCCAGAAAAAAGAAATTGATGTGATTTCCTTACTTTAGCCTTAGATTGTCTAACATGTTTATGTCGAAACAAGAATTGTAAGTTTCGGTTTATTTTGTCGTTAATCAACTTTGTTGCTTTTCTACAAGTTGCAGAGTATTCCTTGCTATGATAAGTTTAGTTAAAATAAATCGTGCATTGCGCGGATCCTAATACTAGTATATGTTAAATTTCTTCCATTATCTTAATGAGTTCATGAGCTTCGCATTACCCAAACTTTCCTTACTTAGCATCCATTAATCTACATTTAGTTATCATTGGCCATGATATATCCTCTGTCACCTTATTTAATTAGTTTAACAAACGGTCTCATACCTTTGGTCAAACAGTCTCGTCTTTTAATTCTTTTATGACAGAAATGAAGAGTTTTTGCGATGCGAAGCCTGTATCAATTGGATGAAATAAACATGTTTATATTATTTTCTTTATTTTTTCATTATTATGTATCAAACCTCTCTATAACAGTCTTGTTTGTTTCGAATATTTTTGGATGTTATAGCGAAGTGTTGTGATAACAAACATATATTATAACATAACATAAAAATTGGTTTCAAAAAAGCTTGACTTATAGTGAAGTGTTATTATATAGGGATGTTGTAAAGAGGCCTGACTCCATATTAGCCATATTTGCTAGGGTGTTTTTAAACTTCCTTCTCATTTTCATTTGGATAATTGGGAGGTGTGGGCCTATGTACATATGTCGGGTTGGTTCGAATTTTACAATTACCAAACCAAAACAAATTATGTCGGGTTATATAATCTAAACACCAAACCAAACCAATAAAACTCGGTGTTTTTCAATTTTGATTTTTTCGTAGTTTCGGCTTTTTTGGGGTTTTTTTCGGGGTTTTCCGATAAAATCTTCGTATAACAAAATATATAACTTGTGCTCTATTTCTTTAATCCTAGTAAAAGACAACTATATGAAGTATTTTCCAAGAAATCTATATTATATTAAAAACACGAAGGCCTTTAGCGAAATATCGTTCGCCTTTTTTACCCTTCAAAATATTTTTTACATCGGATAAAAGTGTAAAATCAAAAAGCTTTCCAAATATTTAGGAATTCTAAATTAACTAAGTTTTTTTCTAAGTAATTTAGTATTTTATATCTTTTGTTAATAAGGATACAAAATATTAAGACAATAAAAGAATCCAAAAATCGTAGGAGGAATTTTTTTCGCTAATTAGTTTCCAACAAGGAAACTGCACGATTTTGTGTAAAATTTCAATTCTTTGTCCTTGTTTAATCATAAAGACTAATTTTACCTCTTTATTTCCCATTCATATGATTTATTTATTGTTTTTTTAATTTAAATAAAAAGTATTTTTTCAGAAGCTTGATTCTTAAATTCGTTTATTTCACAAAATTTTCTACGACATTAGGTTTTAGGGAAGAGTAATTATTTTTTGGAAAAAAGTAATAATTAATTTGTGATAAAAATTAATTGGCGTTATTTAATTTATAAAAATACCTAAAGTACCTCAATAAAATTTGTGTTACAAAAATTAATATTATTACTAAGAAATTTTGTTGCATAATTTTACTTTAAAAATATGAATTAGTTACGAAATTCATGTTGTAGCTACTCGCTTTTTTTTTTTATTGATATGTCACTAGCGATAATTTTTTATTATTTAACTACATCATTTTTTCATCGCTAATTTATTTCTTTATGTAGTTGACTTATCTAGAATTCATGGTATTTAAACGATTATTTTGATACGAATCTAATATAAAAGAACACTAAACTTTCAAAATCACCTCGGTTGTTTCACGCTTAGCCTTTACTTTTTTTTTTTTAACTAAATAGGCTCAATATTTGTTATTTTCAAGAGCTAATATTTGAATTTTTTTTTTATTTTTAAGGGCTTATATTTTTATAATTTTATATGCATCGAACAAGGTACACGCGCATCGCGCGTATACTAAAACTAGTAATATAAAATAATGTGTCATGGCATTATCTTAAAATATTCAACAATAAAGACAATAAAATTATGTAATATAAATTTTGCTAATTAAAAACTCATAATAAAACTAAACATAATCTAAAAGTACCAAGTCATGCTAAAATAAGTAAGCTAATAATGGAGTATTAATTACATGACTAAACGTTAAAGAAAAAATATAAATAGATTAAGCATTTTTATCTAAATTGTTGCAAAATAAAAAATAAATATTCAATACATTCTCGTTATTGAATTGAATGTCACTTGTTAGCATTAGTATTGATTTGATTTTGGCTTGAGCTTTTGTTAGCATTATTTAATTTACTAATATTAATGGTCATAAAATTTATGGGAACATTCAAAAGGTCTAAGTCCAACCTTGAAATAATATATTAAAAGATTAAATTATAATTTATTTAAAAAAAATATTTATATATTAAATATATCTAAAAAATTTATATTTAATGTCGGGTTGGTTTGATTTCGATTTGACTTTCTTTAGTTAAAATTAGACCAACAACATATCATAATCAGATTTTTTTCTCAATTTGACATGAATTATTGAATTGATGGGGTTTAATTATCGGTTTGTTTTGTACCATCCTAGTGTACTCTTGATTAACAAAGTAATTAATTAAGTGGGTATTGTCACACCTCTTTTTTACGCACCCGCAAGGATTCAAAGAGTTTTTCCAATTAAAGGACAATCGAGATGGGATTTATTTAATTATTTCAGAGTCGCCACTTGGGAGATTTATGGTGTCCCAAGTCACCGGTTAAATCCCGAATCGAGGAAAAGAATGACTCTATTTAACGGTCCGCGAACCAGAAATCCGGATAAGGAATTCTATTAACCCGGGAGAAGGTATTAGGCATTCCCGAATTCCGTGGTTCTAGCACGGTCGCTCAACTGTCGTGTTTGGCTTATCTATCCGCTTTTTACAATTATGTACTTAGTGCAAGTTAATATCCCTTTACCGCTTTTATTATTGGTTATGATTTACGAAAGAGAAAGTTGCTTAAAAATATGCTTTCGAATCACGTCACATGAAATGCACCCGGATCCTCGACATATTCTTATTCAACATTTCGGGGTTTAGATTCGGGTCGCATGAAATGCACACCCGTATTTAAGAAGGTAGAACTAAAATATGCGCCCGGATCGACTACTTATTTACACTGTTGAGAAGGGCGTGATATTCGTTAAGAAACGACGTATCTCAAAATCTAAGTATTTTATATGTACATTTATGACGGTTGTGCGATTAGTGTAGCTATTGGGCGAGGCACACCTTTGATTCAACTCTAAAGCGAACTACATCCCACTGTATTTTACTTAGGAGTTGATTCCAAATTATTTAAAACTTGCTACGAACCACACCACATGAAATGCGCCTGTGGTTCCTGACACGCTTTATTTGCTTTTGCCCGAAATTGGGGTCGGGTCACAAGAAATGCACCCCCGACTCCTTTAATCTAATTACGTCATTCAGTTGAGTAATAACTCACTAGCTAATCTTGCTTTTAACATAAGATCTAACATTAACAGATTTGGAGATTCCACACATGAGTAGAGAAGATTGAACAGAGATACAACAGACTAATTCAGGTTTACGTGCATATCTAATGATAGTGTATCTTTGATCTAGCTACATTTTTCCATAACCAAAACTAGCACTACGAAATTAAAGAATAACAGAACGTAACCAAACATAAGAACTACGGACGACTACATGATTCGACAGACTTTAAACATAAGCTTCAAGCTTCATTCTTTTCGAACCAAGGAACTACAATAACGGAAATGTGTACCTGGAATACGGAAGAAGAAAGATGAGTGAGCAGTGAACAAAATGGCAATCAACAGTATTGGCAGTAACCAAACAGCAACCAAATAATCCCACTAATCAGATTTCAAGAAGAGAAACCAATGACAAAAAGTTCGAATACTCCACAGATAATCAACAAAGAATTCCCAATCGAACTAACCCCTACGCCTCTGAAATGCCCCAAAACTTGTGCACCCAACCGATTGAATCCCAAGTGACTCCAAACAACAAACCAAACACCCAAGGTTCTGCCTATTGATTGAACCCGTGTATATAACAGAAAAAGATACAGAGAAGTGCCGGCTATCCTTCAGTTCTAGAGTTGACTGAACTTCAACTCCTAGATAGCAAACAGGAAAAAACAAACACCAACACAAACAGAAGCAACAGCAACAAACCAACCACCACCAGTCTCGACAAACAACAGCAACAAGCAAGTAATCTCATTAACAACTGAATAACAGCACAAAACAGTAGCTGAGCACCAATGTAACACTAACAGTGTTGCTATGTGTATGTATTTCTGCCTCTGTCTGTGCGTTTCTTTGAATACCAGATAGAATCCAACGAACAAATTTCAAAGACAGACTTGTAAGCTATCAAAGAAACAGAAGAAAATCCAGATCCCTGCCTCTAATGTTTTTGTTCTCTCTGAATGCTCTCCAGTGTCCTCCAGTGTTCTTGCTCCCTCTATTCTCCAGTCTTCTCCTAACTCTCAGCTTTCTATCTCTGTTTAAAAGTCTTTGTATCTCCCCCATTTCTGTCTATCTCTATCCTGTTTTATACCCCCTTCCTCACCTGGCCAGCTTATTTTAAAATCCTGGCCAGCCCATACCATGTTCTGTCCTAAGCCACTAAGTCCTGTCCCAACTTATGACTTATCTAATTTTAAATTTAAAGGTCTGCAGGAGCTGGTGGTATCCTGTTATACAGCAGGTTCCACCAGTCCAGGTTATGGGCAGTACATTGTTTTAGTCAAGTCTTCTAAGGCTAACCCATACTCTTACTGCTTTTTCCAAGTCATTATGAATAAACAATTTAGTTAGTACTTCTACTGACAGTCCAATTAACTCAAACATTATGCAGGTTTCAGCACACCAACACACTCTCACCAATTCATTTAAACAAAAGAAACTAACAAATGCTTAATCCCAATCTTGAGTGAATACTGGAACACTAAATTTAAAACCAAACTTGCGCAACACCCACTGGTGTGGATTTAATACACCAAACAACAAATCCAATTCACTTGAATAGCTTAGGTTTAACTCAAATCGAATCACATAGCATCCAAACAGAGGACTTATCATGACTCGACATTTCATTGGGTGGAGAGTGGACTTAGTCAGGTTATGAAGGCAGAATCAAATCGAGATAACAAATAACGATTCAACAGGACTATGAGCAAGCAAATTAATCAATGAAAATTCCCTTAAGACACATTTCGAACTGACAGAAAACCAAAAAAAAGAAAAGGGGGGAATGATTGACCACAAGAACAAATCATAACGAAATTAGAACAAGTAACAGAGAAGAAAAATAGAAAAAGAAAAGAAAAAGGAAGGTAATACCTTGAAATTAAATATTTGAGGCTCGGCCGGCTTGGGCTTTGGGATTCAAGGTTGAAAAGACCTTAATTGAAATGTTTTTCCAGTGAAAAACAAGTCAATTAAGGTCTATTAGACCTTAATCTCTACGAAGTCTGATGAAGAAATCCCAATACGAGTTTTAGGGTTCATGCGGTTCAATTGAAATTTGACGAATCCTGGGTTGATTCGAGGGGAACCAATGATGGTCTGGTGGTGAGGGAGGCCGGGTGAGGGTATGGTATCGATTTGGATTGGATTGGGACATGTTTGAGTTTGGCTCGAATCTTCAATCGAAGATTCGAGAGGTTCCAGAGTGAGTCGAACCAAACCATGCACGAATTCGAAGAGAAGGGGTTATAGTGGTCATGTGGTGTTGTTTTGGTGGCCGGCGGCGTTGTTGCCGCCGGGTTTCAGGTGGAGGGGAGCTATGGCGGCTGGTTGGAACCCTAATTCTTGTCTCTGAGTTGAGAGAGACGAAGTGAGAGAGAGGGGGGTCTGGAAATGAAGCGGGGTAAAGGGTTTAGGGGTATTTGGGTGAATTAAGATTAGGGAATTAATCCGGGCCGTTGGATGAAGGAATCCAACGGCTCAGATCAAAAGGGGCGATAGGTCGGTTCGGGCATGGGGCGGGTCACGGGTTGGGGAGAGTTATTTGAGTTGGGCTTTGATTTGGGAATTGGGTTAAATTAAACGTTTGGGCTCGGATCTTTGGCCCAAATCCGATTTTCCTTTATTTCCTCTCATTTAATTTAACTCCTAATTTAAAAGAAAATAAGATAATCAAATTAGCTAATACTAATTATACTAACAATCATATCAATTAGACATAAAATACGCAATTAGGCATTTGAATGCTAAAAATGTAAAAAAAAAATGAATTATATTTTTTGTGATTTTCATTTTTTTTTTGTAAGATAAAATTAATTACTCTTAATTTCAAAGCTAGATGAGAAACGTAAGCACGCCATATTTTTGTATTTTTTATTAATTTAAACACATATAATCACGCTCATACGAATTCAAACAAATACCAAAAGTAACACAAAAATTCACAAAATACTGTGGGAGTAATTCATGTTAGGCAAAAATCACGTGCTCACAGCTGCCCCTCTTTGCGCGGAAACAACGAAGAGTTTTCGTGCAAAGATAAATGAGCACGTATGAGCGATTTTTGCCCGTTTGAATACTCCGTGGGAAGCATTTTGAAAGAGTTTGACCGAGCCTTTGCTTCGGAGGCCTCCTACATATCCTGGGCTAAACAGGAATCAGGTCAATGTAGTTCGGGAAGTTTTGGTAGCTGGGGCTGCCATGACTGCTGTGATCTTGCTGTTACTGTTGTTGCTGCTGTTGCCACTGCTTAACTGACCTCCCTATTACATCGTGCTAAACAAAATAAGAAGCTAGACTAAGTTACAACATTGCGAAATCTTATCTGTCTCTTCATCTTGACTTTCCCGTGTTCCTTGCTATTCTTTCGGACTTGATGTTCCTTCTGATGCTTCTTCTCTTCTGCCAATTGTTATTTCGGCCTATCTTGATTGCCGAACTCCGACCGTTGGTCCCTTCCTTATGATCTTCGAACTATTCTCCTTCGAAGTCTGAATCTATCTTTCTGATCCTTGTTGCCTTCCTTCTGATTTTGAACTTGGACTCATGCTGGGGATTTCTGTCATACTCTACTGCTTCCTCAAACAACTTCGAAAGTAAATTGCCACTCCATTCTTCAGGCGGGCTCCCTGACTTCAACAGCATTTTTTGAAAATAAGTCGCCATTCCTCTCTTCAGGCGGGCTCCTGACTTCAACAACATCTTTTGAAAATAACTCGCCATTCCTCTCTTCAGGCGGGCTCCTGACTTCAACATCTTTTGAAAATAAATCGCCATTCCTCTCTTCAGGCGGGCTCCCTGACTTCAACAACATCTTTTGAAAATAAATCGCCATTCCTCTCTTCAGGCGGGCTCCCGACTTCAACAACATCTTTTGAAAATAAATCGCCATTCCTCTCTTCAGGCGGGCTCCTGACTTCAATCATCAACTCCGAAAATTAAACGCCATTCCTCTGCTTCTTGTACCGTTTTATTCTTCCTGCATCGCTTCTTAAGCCATCCTTTCTTCCGAATTACCTTGTTTTGGAATTGCTTTCCTCCCGGGTTGTGTTATTTTTCTCTTGACTGCTGGGGATGTCTTCAACATCATCTTTTGAAAATAAATCGCCATTCCTCTCTTCGGGCGGGCTCCCGACTTCAACAACATCTTTTGAAAATAAATCGCCATTCCTCTCTTCAGGCGGGCTCCTGACTTCAACAACATCTTTTGAAAATAAATCGCCATTCCTCTCTTCATGCGGGCTCCTGACTTCAACAACATCTTTTGAAAATAAATCGCCATTCCTCTCTTCAGGCGGGCTCCCGACTTCAACAACATCTTTTGAAAATAAATCGCCATTCCTCTCTTCAGGCGGGCTCCTGACTTCAACAACATCTTTTGAAAATAAATCGCCATTCCTCTCTTCGGGCGGGCTCCTGACTTCAACAACATCTTTTGAAAATAAATCGCCATTCCTCTCTTTAGGCGGGCTCCTGACTTCAACAACATCTTTTGAAAATAAATCGCCATTCCTCTCTTCAGGCGGGCTCCTGACTTCAACAACATCTTTTGAAAATAAATCGCCATTCCTCTCTTCAGGCGGGCTCCTGACTTCAACAACATCTTTTGAAAATAAATCGCCATTCCTCTCTTCAGGCGGGCTCCCGACTTCAACAACATCTTTTGAAAATAAATCGCCATTCCTCTCTTCAGGCGGGCTCCTGACTTCAATCATCAACTCTGGAAATTAAACGCCATTCCTCTCTTCAGGCGGGCTCCTGACTTCAACAACATCTTTTGAAAATAAATCGCCATTCCTCTCTTCAGGCGGGCTCCTGACTTCAATCATCAACTCTGGAAATTAAACGCCATTCCTTTGCTTCCTGCACCACTTTCTTCTTCCTGCATCGCTTCCTGGGCCATCCTTTCTTCTGAATTACCTTGTTTTGGAATTGCTTTCCTCCCGGGTCGTGTTATTTTTCTCTTGACTGCTGGGGATGTCTTTGGAACTAATTACTTACCTGCTGGGGTAATGCTGCTGGGGAAAATCTTCTTTATTTCCTCCTTTTCTACTTCCTTCAGAACCTTTATTCTCTCTCGAGATCGCCGGGGATTGAAGTGTCATCAGCTGGGGATTACCCTGTCGGGGGATCCCCTTTCCTTCTTCCTCTTTCCAAACCTCCTTCGGGGCTCGCGCTTCGCTCCCTTGAAAAACTTGTAGGATATAATGCTGTCGGTGAAATCCCGAAATCAATGTTTCATTTTTCCGAGAACTGCTGGGGGTGATACCGGCCTCTTGCCTTTCTGAACGCAAGCTTCCTCGTCTTGTCCTGTCTGTTGGGGGTATAATTTCATCTATCACAGCTTGTTGTTTTCTTTCTTTCAAATCTGCTGGGATAACCGGGTTCAAAGATCATTTCCTCGCGTTATCTAGCTTCTTTCCCTAACCAAGTATTTGGTTTCGAGAAAATTTTCGCAACAGGAGAAAATTTTCTGCCCCAGTTTGAGAATCTTCTTCGTGACATGCTTTGCTGCTGACAACCCCTTTTTTCCCTGTTTCAAATCAAAGAAAAATTGGTTAGTTTTAAAATGTGGTGGCTGGTTGTGGTGCTCCCGCTGGGGATTGTTCTCCTCCTCTTTCCCTGCTCTGTGTTTCATTATCAGAACTTGCTGTGGATGTTATTATTTGATGATACTCATGCTGGGGATGGGTTTTCCATTTATCCTTTCCCCGTTCTGTGTTTCTCAACTTGCTGGGGGTTATTTTGTCGAAGATGAGATTTCCTTTCTTCCTTTACCACTCTGTGTTGTCCGACCACCTCGGAACTTGCTGAAGATAACACTGCCGGTAGATTTTCATTTCCTCAAAATTGGTGTTTCACTCTTCTGAAGGTTGTTGAGGATGACACTGGTTCGAAGACCATTTCCCTTAAGGCTTGGACTTCCCTTCTTCCCTAAGTGGGTATTGACTTCCAGAAAATTTTCAAACTGAGAAGAAAATTTTCTGCCCCAGTTTGATAATCTTCTTTGCACCATACTTCTCTGCCGTCAATGGCATTTCCTTGCCTTGCATAATAATTGGAAAGTCGGTGGCAAGTTTTGAAGTCATTTCTCACTATGTTTTGACTAGACCGACTTTGATGGAGAATTTTGACAAAAGGAGAAAGATAAAAAGAAACAACAAATAGAAGACTGACTCTCTGACTCTCTAACAAGAAACAACTATAAAAACTTATCAAACGCGGATACCAACTCTACCGGTCATGACATGCACATATGGCCTATCCTCCGTCGTTAATTTCCTTTCACGATTTTTTGTCTCGTGATTTCCATCTGATTATCCCCTTTGTTCGACTTGTAATGCCCGAAGGGTTTTCACTTTCAAGCCTCTCTCATTTTGATTTTCTCTCAGCTTTCGTCGCCTTATGGTGCCTGTGAAGGTTTTCACCGGTAAGACTCTCTCATTTGTGTTACTTTTAGCTGGGGATTGGGGTGTCACTGCCAAGACTCTCTCGTATTTCCTTTCTGCTGAGAATCAGAGTCTTTTCTGCTGAGAATCGGCGTGTTATATTATGATAGGACTCTATCCCTCGCCTGACGCGGCATCTTTTGAAGACTGATCGGAAGGTCTTTCTTTGGACCGTAGTGTGGGATTTGGATAGGGCTAGAAAGAAAGGGTATTAAAGGCTCAAAACAAAATCCATTTTGGGTTCAAAATTTACAACCTTCGGAACTAAATTTATTTACAATAAACACCATTTTTCTTTGCCCCAGTTTCTTACTTGGGGATTTTTATTTCTTTATTTACACTATGACCGAGCTGTGAAGCGCCTACGTATCCTCTTTAAGGAATCAGGTCAAACGTAGTTCCCAATTCCTCTTTTTCAAGTTTCTTTTTTCACACATTTTTCTTTTCTTTTCTTTATCTCTTTTTGTTGTTTTTTTTTTCTTTATTTTTCTTTAGCCATTTCTTCTCTTACCTTTCAAACTTGTGTTTCTAGTCTTTGCAACTAATTCCGAAGGAGGGGTATGAAAGAATTTAAATTCAGGCTCAAAGGGTTGACGATGGATAAAGTGTTTGGATAGCAGAACAAAATGCCTTCGTCATCCCAATCTTCAAAACATGCCGAGCGTAACACAATTAATATTCATCATATCTTTAAAGCACTGTCGGGCAACACTCTCATTATGAACGACCCCATGTCAATTTTGGCCAGCTTGCCTTTGACTGTTTCTTTTTACTTGCCCCGGTTTCGGATGACTCGGGATCCAAATAGTCTCAAGTTGTTTTTGTTTCCTTTAGATGACCCGATCATCTTCCAATTGCTTAATGATTAACTTTTAGAATTAAGCCACAATTATGTGTGCGCATGTCATGTCACTAGATTCGGCGTTTGAGCACAAGACAAATCTAAAGGGTAAAAGAACTAAATAAAATGACCGGAAGTAACAAAAGACCGAAAGCTTCATTAAACTAATGACGAAATGGTTCAATGACAAAACAAGCAAAACAAACTAGAGTACCGCCCTGAAACAAAACTGGGCAAGACCAAAGTAAATCGCTAGGACAAAAGGGTTTGACCACAAGAAAACCCTGAAAGTAAATCGGACAAAAAATGACGACAAAACGAACCACCAAAGCTCCATCTAGCTGACCAAAAGATGGAGTATCTTCCCAATTACCAAGCACAACATTTTAGCCACTAAGCTCTGCATCAATATTGCCAAGGCTGCCATCTGCTTCAACATTTTTAGCTCCAGTCAATACACCCCCAGAGGATTTGTGTGTCCCATGTCATCATCATTGACCACAATCAACCACCCTTTTTGAATCATTCTTTCTATTTCCTTTTTCAAGGTACGACAACTCTCAATATCGTGCCCTCTGACATTGGAATGGTATGCACATCGTGCAGTAGGATCGAAGCTTCTTGCACGTGGATCGGGAGTGTATTCGGGGAGCGGCGTAATCAGGCCGACATGTTTTAACTTTTCAAACAGACTTGCATAGGACTCTCCGATAGGGGTGAGCGCCTTTTCTCGCTTCAGCAACCTCTCCTCCCTAAACGCCTTATTTGGCCTGAAACCTGACCCGGGGGGTTTCCGGTATGTTCGTGGGGGTTGGTAGGCCTTTTGTGGAGCTGAGTACCTGGCAGGTGAAATACGATTTTGGTTGTCCCGGGGAGAGTAGTGGTGTTGGGACGGGAGTAGCATTGTGAAAACATAGCTGGGGGACGAGTAATTGAGCTACTCGAGTGGCTGGAAAAATTGTGATAGGCGGGTATATATGGAGGGTGTGGGGGATCATCTGCCATCGGGTTCAGTGTACGGGTAAGGACAGAGTCCAGGAAGCTAGGTGGTGGCGGGGTGGTGCTTTCCCATCCATCCACGCCCGATACATATCAGCCACATGTTGTCTCAATATCTTGACTTCTTCTACTAACCCGTGGTTCCGTTCAACCAGCTGTTGTCGGGTATCGGTATCAACCCACTCAGTCTTGAGATTATCTGCCATTGTCCTCCGACTTTGTCTTATAGGGAAGAGTTATTTTAGAACCACAACCAACCACCTTTCTGAAAATGGACACAACAAAACGAAGCGAGCATGTCAGCATTAAGGTATCCCGCTTATTGATCATTCTTCTTTTTTTTTTTTTTTTGGTTATGGAAATGGTCGAATCCTATGTGGATTGCCTACGTATCATGACCCCGCATGAATCGGACCGAGCGTAGTTCTTGCAAATTAATGCAAGAAATAAAGAGATGTTTATTTGATTTTTTTTTTTTGATTTTTCTTTTCTTTGAAGGGAAATTATAGAAGCCGACTCCAACTACAAACTTGTGTAGGAAATTTCTACAAGAAAAAGAATATTTTTGGTGTCAATTATGACTATTTCTACAAAATTGGCCACGTAATGGCTTATTTGACAAAATGGCTATTTTTGCAAAATTTATTTAAGAAAGATAAAACTTGAAATTTTTTTTTTTTCCTGTGGCTCATGAGGCATCGTTCGGCATCACCATAGACCAACACAAAACTATTTTTTCATAAATTGGCCATGTAATGGCTTATTTAGACAAAGTGGCTCTTTTTGCAAAATTTTATGTAAGAAGATGCAAATTCAAAATTTTATCCTGAGGCCTATGGGGCATCGTTCAGCACCGACACAGGCCAACACAAGACTGAGGAAGTTAAAATGCAAAAATGTGGCTATTTCAGCAAAACTCCGACCACGTAATGGCTTATTTGATAAAGTGGTTATTTTTGTAAAGTTGAGTGATGACTCAAAACTTGATTTTTTGCGGATACAGCCTTTCGACATTTCCGCGAGGGAATATTTCAAGGTTGTGTCCAAAATTATTTTTAAAAAAAATCCAAAGTGGCTATTCTTGCAAAAACAGCCTTCCGGCGTCTTTTGAGGGACGTTCGGCTTATTTTAAGCAAGAATAGCATCACCCGACTTGTTTATAACAAAATCAAAAATTTGACATTTTTTGGTTATTTTTGCAAAAAGGGTGTGAACCCGGACTGATTTTGCGGTTATGGCCTTGCAACATTTCCACAAGGAATATTTCAAGGTTGTGCCCGCAAATTATTAAAAATGATTCAAAGTGGCTATTTTTGCAAAAACAACCTTCCGGTGTCCTTTCGGAACATTCGGCTATTTTCAAAAACAACGTCACTTCGATTTATTGACAAAATTGAACACACATTTTTTTTTTGATTTTTTGAAAAGGGGTGGTTGAACCCGATGAGGGTTGCCTACGTATCTCACCTAGTGGTGAGAATCAAACCTGCGTAGTTCGGTCAAACAAACTACATCTTTAAAGGAAACAAACTATTTATTATTTTTTTTCACACATTTTTTTTTTAAGTTTAAAAAAAAATTTTTTTCTTTTTTTTTTTAGTAAAAAAAAACAAACTATTTTGATCAAACATTTTTTATTTTACAACAAACGTTTTTTTTTTCTTTTTAAGTAAGTAAAAAAAACAAACTATTTTGAGACTATTTTTTTTTCATTTTCCTCAATATAAAAAAAACGGTTAGCCTGCAAGTCTGAAGCAAATATATACATAAAACAAACAGGATGCAGCAGGATGGTCTTTTCATTTCGGGTCACCTGTCCTAGACGGACCCAACCCCTGTGTTGAGTCCCCTAAGTCAAATGCAACATGATGCAAATAAACGTTTCCTACTAGGGATCCGGCATGAAGCTTTGTTATTCTAGGTTAAAAAACCTGGGTTTATCTGTTCTAGACTTGGCTTACCCGAGCGGACAGCTCGAGCCGAGGAGGAGGCAGCAACCCGGGAATACATAAGCTTCACCGGTTTTGCAACTTATCCAAACCTCGTTCTAAAATGGGAATTAGACACTATACAGAAAAGAAGTCACACGAAGTGCACCCTTCTTCATGATTTAGAAGACTCAGAGAGGAGATTGGTTCCAGCACAATTTATATGTACAGTTCACAAAATATCAAAGCAGTAAAAACAACATTTTGCACATTGATGCCAACATGTAAAAGAATCAGATAATAATAAAATATGCCAAATACAACAGTTATTCCGAGCTCGAATTCAAATAATAACATCCCCAGCAGAGTCGCCAGAGCTGTCACACCTCTTTTTTACGCACCCGCAAGGATGCAAAGAGTTTTTCCAATTAAAGGACAATCGAGATGGGATTTATTTAATTATTTCAGAGTCGCCACTTGGGAGATTTATGGTGTCCCAAGTCACCGGTTAAATCCCGAATCGAGGAAACGAATGACTCTATTTAACAGTCCGCGAACCAGAAATCCGGATAAGGAATTCTATTAACCCGGAGAAGGTATTAGGCATTCCCGAATTCCGTGGTTCTAGCACGGTCGCTCAACTGTCGTGTTTGGCTTATCTATCTGCTTTTTACAATTATGTACTTAGTGCAAGTTAATATCCCTTTACCGTTTTTATTATTGGTTATGATTTACGAAAGAGAAAGTTGCTTAAAAATATGCTTTCGAATCACGTCACATGAAATGCACCCGGATCCTCGACATATTCTTATTCAACATTTCGGGGTTTAGATTCGGGTCGCATGAAATGCACACCCGTATTTAAGAAGGTAGAACTAAAATATGCGCCCGGATCGACTACTTATTTACACTGTTGAGAAGGGCGTGATATTCGTTAAGAAACGACGTATCTCAAAATCTAAGTATTTTATATGTACATTTATGACGGTTGTGCGATTAGTGTAGCTATTGGGCGAGGCGCACCTTTGATTCAACTCTAAAGCGAACTACATCCCACTGTATTTTACTTAGGAGTTGATTCCAAATTATTTAAAACTTGCTACGAACCACACCACATGAAATGCGTCCGTGGTTCCTAACACGCTTTATTTGCTCTTGCCCGAAATTGGGGTCGGGTCACATGAAATGCACCCCCGACTCCTTTAATCTAATTACGTCATTCGGTTGAGTAATAACTCACTAGCTAATCTTGCTTTTAACATAAGATCTAACATTAACAGATTTGGAGATTCCACACATGAGTAGAGAAGATTGAACAGAGATACAACAGACTAATTCAGGTTTACGTGCATATCTAATGATAGTGTATCTTTGATCTAGCTACATTTTTCCATAACCAAAACTAGCACTACGAAATTAAAGAATAACAGAACGTAACCAAACATAAGAACTACGGACGACTACATGATTCGACAGACTTTAAACATAAGCTTCAAGCTTCATTCTTTTCGAACCAAGGAACTACAATAACGGAAATGTGTACCTGGAATACGGAAGAAGAAAGATGAGTGAGCAGTGAACAAAATGGCAATCAACAGTATTGGCAGTAACCAAACAACAACCAAATAATCCCAGCAATCAGATTTCAAGAAGAGAAACCAATGACAAAAAGTTCGAATACTCCACAGATAATCAACAAAGAATTCCCAATCGAACTAACCCCTACGCCTCTGAAATGCCCCAAAACTTGTGCACCCAACCGATTGAATCCCAAGTGACTCCAAACAACAAACCAAACACCCAAGGTTCTGCCTATTGATTGAACCCGTGTATATAACAGAAAAAGATACAGAGAAGTGCCGGCTATCCTTCAGTTCTAGAGTTGACTGAACTTCAACTCCTAGATAGCAAACAGGAAAAAACAAACACCAACACAAACAGAAGCAACAGCAACAAACCAACCACCACCAGTCTCGACAAACAACAGCAACATGCAAGTAATCTCATTAACAATTGAATAACAGCACAAAACAGTAGCTGAGCACCAATGTAACAGTAACAGTGTTGCTATGTGTATGTATTTCTGCCTCTGTCTGTGTGTTTCTTTGAATACCAGATAGAATCCAACGAACAAATTTCAAAGACGGACTTGTAAGCTATCAAAGAAACAGAAGAAAATCCAGATCCCTGCCTCTAATGTTTTTGTTCTCTCTGAATGCTCTCCAGTGTCCTCCAGTGTTCTTGCTCCCTCTATTCTCCAGTCTTCTCCTAACTCTCAGCTTTCTATCTCTGTTTAAAAGTCTTTGTATCTCCCCCATTTCTGTCTATCTCTATCCTGTTTTATACCCCCTTCCTCACCTGGCCAGCTTATTTTAAAATCCTGGCCAGCCCATACCATGTTCTGTCCTAAGCCACTAAGTCCTGTCCCAACTTATGACTTATCTAATTTTAAATTTAAAGGTCTGCAGGAGCTGGTGGTATCCTGTTATACAGCAGGTTCCACCAGTCCAGGTTATGGGCAGTACATTGTTTTAGTCAAGTCTTCTAAGGCTAACCCATACTCTTACTGCTTTTTCCAAGTCATTATGAATAAACAATTTAGTTAGTACTTCTACTGACAGTCCAATTAACTCAAACATTATGCAGGTTTCAGCACACCAACACACTCTCACCAATTCATTTAAACAAAAGAAACTAACAAATGCTTAATCCCAATCTTGAGTGAATACTGGAACACTAAATTTAAAACCAAACTTGCGCAACACCCACTGGTGTGGATTTAATACACCAAACAACAAATCCAATTCACTTGAATAGCTTAGGTTTAACTCAAATCGAATCACATAGCATCCAAACAGAGGACTTATCATGACTCGACATTTCATTGGGTGGAGAGTGGACTTAGTCAGGTTATGAAGGCAGAATCAAATCGAGATAACAAATAACGATTCAACAGGACTATGAGCAAGCAAATTAATCAATGAAAATTCCCTTAAGACACATTTCGAACTGACAGAAAACCAAAAAAAAGAAAAGGGGGGAATGATTGACCACAAGAACAAATCATAACGAAATTAGAACAAGTAACAGAGAAGAAAAATAGAAAAAGAAAAGAAAAAGGAAGGTAATACCTTGAAATTAAATATTTGAGGCTCGGCCGGCTTGGGCTTTGGGATTCAAGGTTGAAAAGACCTTAATTGAAATGTTTTTCCAGTGAAAAACAAGTCAATTAAGGTCTATTAGACCTTAATCTCTACGAAGTCTGATGAAGAAATCCCAATACGAGTTTTAGGGTTCATGCGGTTCAATTGAAATTCGACGAATCCTGGGTTGATTCGAGGGGAACCAATGATGGTCTGGTGGTGAGAGAGGCCGGGTGAGGATATGGTATCGATTTGGATTGGATTGGGACATGTTTGAGTTTGGCTCGAATCTTCAATCGAAGATTCGAGAGGTTCCAGATTGAGTCGAACCAAACCATGCACGAATTCGAAGAGAGGGGGTTATAGTGGTCATGTGGTGTTGTTTTGGTGGCCGGCGGCGTTGTTGCCGCCGGGTTTCAGGTGGAGGGGAGCTATGGCGGCTGGTTGGAACCCTAATTCTCGTCTCTGAGTTGAGAGAGACGAAGTGAGAGAGAGGGGGGTCTGGAAATGAAGCGGGGTAAAGGGTTTAGGGGTATTTGGGTGAATTAAGATTAGGGAATTAATCCGGGCCGTTGGATGAAGGAATCCAACGGCTCAGATCAAAAGGGGCGATGGGTCGGTTCGGGCATGGGACGGGTCACGGGTTGGGGAGAGTTATTTGAGTTGGGCTTTGATTTGGGAATTGGGTTAAATTAAACGTTTGGGCTCGGATCTTTGGCCCAAATCCGATTTTCCTTTATTTCCTCTCATTTAATTTAACTCCTAATTTAAAAGAAAATAAGATAATCAAATTAGCTAATACTAATTATACTAACAATCATATCAATTAGACATAAAATACGCAATTAGGCATTTGAATGCTAAAAATGTAAAAAAAAAATGAATTATATTTTTTGTGATTTTCATTTTTTTTTTGTAAGATAAAATTAATTACTCTTAATTTCAAAGCTAGATGAGAAACGTAAGCACGCCATATTTTTGTATTTTTTATTAATTTAAACACATATAATCACGCTCATACGAATTCAAACAAATACCAAAAGTAACACAAAAATTCACAAAATACTGTGGGAGTAATTCATGTTAGGCAAAAATCACGTGCTCACAGGTATTTCCTTAATTTTGTTTCCTTAACAAAATTAAAGTGTGTACCTCTGAGTCTGAAATATTCCTTACACTAGCTGGCTGAGTGATTTACCTACCTGGCAGCTTTTTGCCATTGACTGCCTTCCTCTTATATAATCCTATCTTTTGTCTATCCCAAAGATTTTGCCTGCAATTTTTCTCTTTACCTTTTCTCTTTTTCTCTTTCTATTTATTTTGCTTTGACAATAGAAAGAACTTTCGCACCGTTATTAAAGAGCTATTTTTTGGGATTGTGCGGTTACTAACCTAGAATTTGAAGGTCAGGTATTATATGTAAAAGTAAATAGTATATCAGAAAATTAATGGGAGTCAACATTTAGTATATATACATATAAATATTTTTCTTTACCTATTAATATAGTATATTTTTCTCGCAATGTCATTTGACACTCCTTTGACTTTCCCACTGGCCACTATTAATATATTATTATTGTCTACAAACATATATATATAAAAATTTTATCGAATTTTACGAGTGCATGCGACCCTCTCAATATAGGGGAGGTCCGCCTATCTGTGTGTAGAAGGCCTAGATGTCCTAATATGTAATGATACAGTACAGAAGTTAATGTGTTATAAGTACGTTCTATAGTTTGATAATAATTGTTGTTCATTTGTAATTTGTTGAGTACGGAACTAATTTAACCAAGAATCACTTGTACCTTGCTGAAATATTTATTAGAGGAATTTTAGAGATAATTAAAGAAAGTGAATATTGTGGTGTTCAGGTAAGATGACACCTTCCTCAAGCCTTGTTAATGAACTACGGAGCAAAATTAATTAAAGAAATGAGAGATAAAGAATATGAAGCGAAAATGGACGGTCTATCGGGATGGATTGGTGTGGTTCCTCTACGCTTAGGACACCAGAATATCGAACCATAAACGAAGAAAGGCATGAGAGAAAAACATATTGGCTAGTGATTGTGAGGCCCCAATTCTTGACTGGAGGGTACACCAAAGGCCTCTGCCCTTCCATCCCTTGGCTCCACCTCATCTTGGGTTAGTTGAACCCAATTTCTTCACTTGTAGTCTAGGGCTTTGATTGGCATTGGGCTTCGATATAACTTGCTTTCCTCGTCTTGAATTAAACCTCTGCTCTCCTAATTCAGTCTATAGGTTTTGCTTTCATGTTTATCAAATAATCACACCAAAAAAAAAAAAAGTTTATCAAAGAAGATATCATATATAATGTCACCCTCGTAGGGCTATTATATTGGAAATATGTACTTGTCAATAAGACGAATATATTATTATTTATATACGATCAAAATTAAAGGCCTTCGATTGACAGGCACGAAGGCCCATTCTGGGCTCAAGTCCGTGCAAGGTCGAGTTCGAGTTCGGTGGACGATATTCGAGTTCGAAGACAGAACACAACATCTGCCGGGGTCGACCCCGGAATATTACTGTTATGGACTTGTAACAGAATGTGTTCCCAAGGTCATGGCGTAAATCCCGGAATATGATTGTACGATCACGTACTAGGCGGTTAGACAGTTGTATCGGGAATATTGCCTACTGTAAATAGAAATATTCCATATTTAGGATTCCCCTATTATATAAAGAGGGCCCCAATCACTTGTAACATCACGTAATCATTGAAGCAAAGTATAAATTCTCTACCTTTTGCCTACTGTTCATCAGAATTGTCCTTTTGCTGTGCTGCCCTTACTTTATTTTTCTTGCTTAAATTGTTCTTACTGTTCTAGACCCACCTCGAGGTCGCTAAGCTCGAAGTCACTGTTGCTAAATTGTATTGGTTTGATTCACTTATTTCATTTACTTCTACCTTATATTTTTTGTTTATTAATTGGTATTGAATCTAATCGTGTATCTTTAGAATTACAAATCAAATTTAATTGCTACTCGTATTTTTGAGGTAAACATGCGGTTATAGACATAAAAAGATTTGCAAATATAAAACACAGAATAGTCTTATAAACCATTTACTTGTTCGATTTTGATATCTCGGTCCCTGTACTTAATATATTTCATTTAGATACTTTTACTTGCCTGAAGGTAATATTTTAAAAGCCTCTAACTATTGACTAAACGTAAGTGTATATTTTTTAAAAGTATTTCTCGAAACGATATTTCGAGAAAAAAGCTTTTTTTTTCCTCCAAAATTATTTGTACTTCTAGTACCCTACAAATCGCCTAGCTTGTCTAAATAAGTAGGCTGCAAAAGCCAACTGGTTAAAACTTAAAAGAAGCATGTGAAGGGTAATTAAGGAATTAAAAAGAGAAGGAGAGGTTTAATTGGGGAACATAAAAAGTTTTATTTTGTGTCTCGTATAACTCTCACACTAGTTGTATAATATTTTTTTTTGTCTCACAAAATTGTGAACTCAAATCTTAAACTTTTAGGTTCATAGAATTTTAGGTCCAGAAAATTTTGAAATAAAAAATTACCTCATAATTGTCAAATTTTGAATCCATTTGACTGGGCACGGAGTTTAAAAAAAGAGAGAAGACTTTTGAACTTGTGGTGTAAAGTGAAACACATACATTTTGTATGGTTATAAATTATTGTATAAAGGTAAATTATTTTTAAATAAGAAAAGATACCATTTTTTTTTGGCACAAATCCAAAAGAAAATAGATTCAAATAAATTAAAATGGAACATAAGTTATACTATACAACAACAACAACAACAACAACCCAGTATAATCCCACTAGTGGGGTCTGGGGAGGGTAGTGTGTACGCAGACCTTACCCCTACCCTAGCGTAGAGAGGCTGTTTCCAAATAGACCCCCGGCATCCTTCCCTCCAAGAACTTCCCACCTTGCTCTTGGGGAGACTCGAACTCACAACCTCTCGGTTGGAAGTGGGGGTTACTTACCATCGGAGCAACCCCTCTTGTCAACATAAGTTATACTATATGAGATAAAAAATAAAATTTTCGAAAAACGTGGGCGGCAAACTGGTAAACAAATTTAAAGGTAACAAAGCCCGAGAACGTGAACGTTGGTTTCGCAATTAGCAATGGCATGGAACTGGGAGGGGGAGTGGGGTCAATCAGATGATCGCGGTCGGGACCAGAAATCAAAATGATTTTGGTGTTGGGTCACATCTCTTTTGGGGCCCACATGTACTAATCTGCAAAACATAATACTAGTATAATATATCAGTTTGATTCATATTTTCTAGTTTATTTTAATAATATTTTCAATTTACAACATATTTTTCCCAAAATAAATTTTCTAACTTTCTATCATTTCATATTCATAATGAATTTTTTTAATTTATAATCTCTTACAAAGTGTTTAAGGATATTTAAGTTATTTTAATAATAGAATAACTTATTAGTACTTTTCTATCAAACAAATCAGCTGTTTATTATCAAGTTTCTGCACGTCTATTCAAACACGTAAATACTTATTTAAAAAATTAATTTTGCTAGCGAGCTCTTAATCCCTCCAAACAAATCATCCTTTATTATATTAGATAAGTCAACAACAACAACAATAATTATGCCTTAATCCCAACTAAAGTTAGGGTATGCAATATGAATCCTCACTTCTTTCTTATTATGCTCAATTCATATCATCATCGTGCTAAAATAATATTCCCTTCGTCCACAATAACTAACCATTTTATCTTTGGCACACTTATTAATGAAATACGAACTCCTAGAGAAGCAAAACTTATATTCATTAAATTAACCTTAATTAATTGTTACATTGACACATTAAAATATGTAAATAAGGGTAAATTTTAGAAAAAATAAAATAAATTCCTTCTTAATTATATAATAAATACCTATTTTAGATCAAAATAAAAAAAATAAAATAATAAGTATAAGTTTGGCAATGAAAATAAAATAATAACTGGGAAGTGTAAGTTTTTTCCACCCATATGTTCCTCTCCTGGCGCCACTTGTAAGCAGCCTGTTTCATGCAGTGTTTATTTAATTTCACTTATAATAACAATAGTGCATTTAAGCAGATTGTTATGACGAAAGGTTGTGTGCTTTTTTTAGCCATAATGGTCACATAGCAGAAAAAAGCATCCGAAATGATCACTTTTCTTTCAGTAATGAAGTAATTTTTTCCTGCAAAAATGAAAGTAAATTTTTTACTTTTACGCTCTATAGAAGGAAAAAAGTGGAATAAATGATGTAATAATTGAGGAAAAAGTGGAATAAATGCTTTAATAATTGTTTTATTGCCCTTTTAAGTGAGGCAATTTCAAATTCCTATATAAGTGGCACAACATCTTATGGCATTCCACATGCTGGTGATAGCTACATATTTCGTTTTTTATACATACACCGTGGGAAGGATATTGCACGCAAAACGTGTACGGAACGATTCAAAATTTAAATTTTATGGATTTAATTTTGTAAGTTTTTAACATTGAACTTATTATATTTAAAGTTATAGATTCATATATATTATTTATCAATTTTAATGAATTTTTGCTTATGATTTTTGCTCAGAATAAAAAATTATGAGTTCAATTGAACATGTCATTAGTATATTACATCCGCCCTATGCATATGTCTTTTACTTTAAATTATGCCGACTTATTCCTAGTATGATTAATACGATTGCACATAATTTTACTAAAGTTTCAATTTCCTTGGTTCATGGAATTTCTTGACAGTATGATGTTTCCAAGTTGGATTGTAAATGACATTTTTTTTTACTCTTTTGGACAGTGGCGGAGCCATATGCACGCACCCAAGTGGTGTCACCGATACTCCTTCGTCGAAAAATTATACTGTTTGGGTAGGTAATTGTTTAAAAATATGTATATATACTATATAATGACACTCCCTTGCTTTTTTGATGAGTTTATTTTTTTTATATTTTGACTCCCATTAATAAAAATTCGAGCTCCGCCATTGCTTTTGGACATATAGTGTCCCTACAACAACAACAACCCAGTATAATCCCACTTAGTGGGGTCTGGGGAGGGTAGTGTGTACGCAGACCTTACCCCTACCCTAAGGTAGAGAGTCTGTTTCCAAATAGACCCCCGGCATCCTTCCCTCCAAGAACTACCCACCTTGCTCTGGGGAGACTCGAACTCACAACCTCTCGGTTGGAAGTGGGGGTTGCTTACCATCAGAGCAACCCCTCTTGTCTCGGTTGAAGTAAGCATTAGGGACACTATATGTCCCTAATGCTTACTTCATTAGGGACATATAGTGTCCCTAATGAAGTAATTAAACGTTTTGAAGGAAATTAAATCCAGGGAGAAAAGCAAGCATGGGTGCGTCATGCGTGTGTGAATTCTCTATTTTCGACTCGAGTTTTTTTTATATTCATTGTCAAATAATTTTACATTAAACTCTTATTAATAGTTACTTAAAATCCTGGTTCCATCACTAATTAAATCAATACACATCCGGCCTCCATTATTCTCCCAAAAAGAAAGGTAATAAAATTTGTGTCAATATAACAGTAATCATCTCTACTATTTTGTTCAAAGTTTTTAACCGTGAAGATGAATTGGAAGTCGAGGGAAACGAACCCACACCAGTAATTGAGAATTCTGTGATCAAGTTTTGTTTACATTACAAAAAATTAAAAATTAAAGAGTTAACCCAAATAGCATTCATCCAATCTTCAAATTGAAAATAGTCGATGAAGGTATAATATATATACATAATTAATATAATTTATGTATATGACTAAAAAAAATAAATAATAAATAAGACCTCTACGGAGTTTATCTGTTTGGCAGGTGGAGTAGGGGTTGCATTTGATCCATATTGCTAGGTCCCCGTGCTCTTTCAATTTTTCTAATTTGTAACTTGATGATATGCATGCCTCAACTATTTGGTCAAGTATTTGTTATCCTATACCAATATAAGTATCAAATAATTTTACCTACTAAGATTGAGACATATAGGAAGAAATTTACCTAATATTTTTATTTTTCCTGAAATTTGAATCCTAATCTTCAAGATTTACATTAGTAGGTCCCCTAAATCCAGTCTTCCAACTTCTTGAAATTATAAGGAAAAGAATATGTTTTAATGTAGAATTATCTGGCTAGTGGCTAAATTAGGTATTATCATTTTTAGCCTGCATGCAGAAACTATTTATTTGGTAGCGGCTATGCAATATCATTTTTAGCCACTATGCAATATGTCAAATATTTTTTGGGTATTATTTTAAGAGCGGCTATGTAGTATTATTTTTACAAATCTTTTAGCTTGGATTACAATGCTAACTAGAGTTGTGGATTCTATGACGACCCAGTGGGTTTGGAGGGAGTTTTTCACATGGGAGATGTGGGTTTGAGCCCCCTCAATGCTTTCTGGGTATGACCTTGTCGCACGAGGCTTGCCTAGTGCGGTTTACATCCCATGTGTAGTTTGCAGGCTATTACACAATGAGGGGTTTACCCAGTGCGCACAGAATGCTCACCCGAAAGGGCAAAGGCTATGACAGAAGCTGTAGCGGATACGAATTTTCCTGGAATTCAAAAAAGAAAAAAAAAAGCTTAGAATCTCTAATTCATAGTCCTATTGAACTTGCTCTTATTATTCCACATTGGATGCTTGTGGTTCTTTTCACAATATCAACAAAAATAAAAAATTCCCCACACTATCCAATTTCATGTGAAAGTTTACTGTCACCAACCATGTGATAAAGAAACTTTATAACTCACACTCTTTTAGGCCAATTTTCTCGAGGGTGTTTGACTTGCGAGTGATTTTAATATTCTTAACTTTGATTCTATGTTGTTTGCCTGTTTGTCATATAGCGTAGTGATCAGTTCCTTTCATCAGCTGCAAGTTTGTTAATAAACACGAATCTTGCCGTTTGGACAGGTCCTTACTTTCTCTCAATAAGTTTGATTTTATCCACCTTTAACTTTTGGCTTTCTTTGTAGTAATAAATATTCAAAATATTTATTTCGAGCAGTCCAACAACTAAGCAATATAATACGTAGACCTAGCCATCAAGGATTTTTAGGCTGTAACTATGATTTTGCGAGCTGTTGATTTATAGGAAACAACCTCTTTCATCACGAAGCAGTGTGTAAAATTTGCGTACACAGTATCTTTTTCAAATTCCATTGTGGAATTATTTTGAGGTTGTTGTTGTTGTTGAAGCCATCAATGACTCCTATGTACCTGCCACGCATAACACTTCTTTTAATAATTTTTATTGTCTCGAAGATAAGAAAGTGGAGTAATAGGAAAGAAGATTATTAAAGCCATGGAGTAAAAGTAAACGAACATCTTACAAATGTGCTTTACCTGGAAAGAATATTACTAATTTTCTTAATTCCTAAACTTTCTACTACTTTATTTAATTAGCTCTGTCCTCTTGAATTGATAGTCCTTCTATTTCCTTGTTCATTGTATTCTCCGTGCGAAGGTCACGAGTTTGAGCTAGGGAAGCAACTATTAATGTTTATATTAGAATCGGTTGTCTACATTACACCTTTGAAGTGCGACCATTCCCTGAATTATGCATGAATACAGAGCTGCATTTTTTTATTCATTATATAGTTAGTTTGGGGATGTACATGCTATACTAATAGTTGATTCCTCGACCCATGGTCAGAATTATTAAAACTTTTGTGCCATTGCTTCAATGAAAGGAGTTTTGAAGCATGAAGCAGAACATGTAGTTCCTGTTCAATACACCATTGTTTTTTCTCAAATAATGAGACTCCAACTCTATTGTTGGGAATCAAAATTTGGATATCATCTATCTCATTGGTTATGGACTAAAAGCTACAACTTAGTGCCTCTTCTAAAATTATCATTCTATCAAATAATCTTTCATGTTAGAAGTGTAGAATAAAGTAGGTAATGCCAAATTAATGAGTATAATTTGTATTTAATGTCAAGTAACCCATAAAAAGCTCCTCTAGCTGTTGATTGTATAACGTGCAATTGACAAACATTCATATACTAATAATATGAAGAACTGGCTAGGCAAATTAAAGTATTTCTTTAAGACTTCATAGTTCGCGATGTGTTTTAAAAAGCTCCTTGTTACTGTTCTGGGCACTTGTCCTTTTCAAAACAAACTTTTTCAATAAAGACCTTTGAGGATGTTTTCCATTGAAACGATCTTTTTCACTTACAAAACAGGCACAAAGTTTTCCAAAAAGTATAACACATTTCTTTTTCTGTTATTCAGAAGAAAAAAAAATGGTTGGGGTTTTTGTCCTTTGATGTTGCAGCATATCATTACTGAAATTTGTAGTATGAAGGTACACTAATTCACGTGCTGACTGCAACTGCAATTTGGACTGCTGATACATTGTCATCAATGCCTTGTAACAAAATGGTGAGCAAGATAACAAAGATCCTGAGAAGCTAAAAACAATTATAGTAATCCAAGAAGATACAGCAAACGGTTGGAACCACGAGGAAGACTGAGGCAGTGCGAATATGCCCAGAAGAGTGCGAAATGTTTGTTAAAAGTTTTTGCAAATTTTTAAGGCAACAAAGTTGACCCTGCAAATTGTAAAACGGAGTTCCCTTTTCAGTTTGAAGATCCAACAAACTGAGCAGAAGCTAGATCCTCATATAGATGAGAAATATATCCAGCTTGAACATAGCTTTTGCTTCAACTGATGTTTTGCCCATGCTTTGATTTCGTGGTGTCTCCACTGAAAAAGCAGTGTCTGTTAACCACTTGGGGCCTGAGCAATCCGAATTCTCACTACGAAAGACCATTGAATGAGCTGATTCTATGACAATTAATCCAAAGTAATAGTGCTCACAGCAGCTCCTAATTTACTTCTTATCCTATAAATGCCTCATAGTACTGAATCTTCCTGTTACCCAATTCACCTGGGGGAGCATGGAGGAACAAGGAACTACCCTCGTCATGAAATAACGAACAAGTCTCAGTCGCACAAACACGTAGTACTGGCAGCTTGGCCGTTCCTAAACCAACCGCAATTAAATAAATACTGTATGATGTAGCCTTACAACCGAGGGGTTGTGAGTTCGAGTCTCCCCAAGAGCAAGGTGAGAAGTTCTTGGAGGGAAGGATGCCGGGGGTCTATTTGGAAACAGCCTCACTACCCTCCCCAGACCCCACTAAGTGGGATTATACTGGGTGGTTGTTGTTGTTGTATGATGTAGCCTTATTTGGCCGCCTAAAAAAGGTGTGCTAGAGGATCAAAATCTATTTATCAATGAATCATGAAATGCTATGAATGTGGTCATCCAATACAAATTGAAGAATAGAGTAGAAGAACTAGTACTCCATAGCTTATTAATAAAATCACTACATCAATGACCGGACTAACCAAAATACTCAATGCAATATGGATGTGGTCACCCAATATAAACTGAAGAACAGAGTAGAAGAACTAGTACTCAATAGCTTTATTAATAAAAATTACATCAATAAACGGACTAACCAAAGTACTTGAGACAGTAATTGCACAACAAAATACATTGATAAAAGACCAAAATGAAGAACGGGGGAAAAATGAAGACTTGTGCAGATGTATATAATACAGAATACAGTATAATTTAAACATTGATAACAAGCACATACTGTGAAGACTTACGCAGACTTGGATGGTCAAGACTTTATGTGTTTGTCATAACATTAATAACACACACATAATATGAAGCTATGCACCCTTGGATGGCCAAGATGCTTGAGCAGACATAATAATTCCCACAATAACACCGAATAGCCCAAGTGCACTACCAAAAATCTCGATTACAAGGATCTTAACGAAAAGTGTGGAGTTCTGTGCATCGGATAAGGCACAGCTGCTTCCAATTATCCCAACACACAACCTTTGTAAAAGAAATAAAAGGAATAATGATAATTAAAGGGCAGAAAAACATTGCTTTAAATTTGACAACACGAAGTAGAGAAGAAAATTATTTGATACTCACCCACAGACAAGATTGGCAAAGCCCACAATGATCCCAGAAGCAAAAATTGCATAGCCAGCTCTAAGAGACTCTGGTGCATAAATCTGTGAGGCAGGTACACTCTCGAGCTTTGTTTGAAGAATGATGGCCACAATAACACCATATATAGCAACTGCTTCACAAAAAATTACACTGAAAAACAATTTTTTTTAGACATTGCACAAACTACAAATGACTGGGAACAAACTAAGATAAGAATAATCAACAGTGATATTATACATAAGCGGTAGACTATGAACCATTAACTTCAACTTGCTTAGAGATATAGTAGACAAGCATATCAAGGGCGATAAATCATCCCACGACCCCAGAGCCATATATACCTTTGCTCTTTCGTCGAAGCATACTGTTTCAACAGTATATGTATAACTTTAATAGAGGATAAATGGCAGGACAAGATTTCAACATAAGTTTATGAAGAAGGCAGACCATATAATGGGATAGTTAACCAAATGAAGCTCAGATGTAAACACCACTTTTAA
This sequence comes from Nicotiana noctiflora, assembly GCA_032618575.1. Taxonomy (NCBI): domain Eukaryota; kingdom Viridiplantae; phylum Streptophyta; class Magnoliopsida; order Solanales; family Solanaceae; genus Nicotiana; species Nicotiana noctiflora. The sequence goes on from JASVEL010007721.1 coordinate 47,326, forward strand.
CTAGAGTATGACTTCTAAATAGGAAATTTAACAATCATTTTGCATTGTTTAGTTTGTCAAGCTCTTGTATCATCGGCTGACAGCACAAAGTGATCACTATGGACAAAACAGAGTGATAATAATGATAGACCAAACTGACTAACTAAGATTGCAGCTTAGAACTGAAGTACCATCAAACTGAAAACATAACCCACAAGTCTTACAAAGTTTCTAAAATAAACATACATAGGGCAACATGTTCTCAGAAAGTTTCACGTCATGGTCTGCCTAAGCTTGACACAACTCTCATCTCGCACAAGCACCACAACCATGAAAAATTAGTCCTTTTTGAAGTTAAACATCAATCTATATTACTATAAACTTTAACACGCACATTGACATTGATTTAAACTATTCTTCAAGAGGTTTTTCGGTCTACAAACTAGTAATACAGAATTATTACGCCTAAATATATGATTTTTTAGCAATGAATTATTATAAGGGATTGTTATGCAAAAATAGCGACACCAAAGCAGTGTTGTCAAAGGCGCGCTTACGCCCTGAAGCGAGGCTCAAAACATGTTGAGCGCTACGCCTCGCTTTGTGTGCGCTTTAGTGTCTCGTCAAGGCTATAAGGCATACTTTTCCTTGCCAATGAGTGTAATCCTGAAAATGTGACATTAAACAATTGATATTTTACTTTCTCGTAACTTTTTTCCAATTTTTTGTCCATATATTTGTTATTCATGCTTTTAATTATTAGTTTTATACTACATATACATATTTTTATTTTTTCTCCAGTTGCATCTTTTTTCATTAAAGCTCACGCTTTATTTCCGCTTAAAGCTTCAGGGAGCTTTGAGCCCTTTTGCCCTTTTTGCCTTTGATAACACTGCACCAAAGCCAATAATTAGCTTCGTCCTAGTATTGCTGATACATATAATTATATTTAGCTCTTCTAAATTGACGGTGCAGTAAATAAAAAATTCAAACGGAGAAGTAAATTTACCTAATCAGATTCTTGGACGTAATCCGAGGAGCTTTAATGGCAGCACCAATCAAACTACTTCCAGTTATATATATTCCCCTAAAACATATAATAATTCCAACAAAAGAGGTAAATCATAATATGAATAAAAAGTTAATCAAAACCCTAGCGAGCAATAAACGAGATAAATTAAGAGTTACCAAGCAGCACCAAGCACTGAAACGCCGATGGCAATGGCAATTCCGATAGCGGAGAAAGTGTAAGGAGAGATCTGTACCAAAGCTCGCGACCATGAGCTCGATGGACCCGCCATTGTTGAAGGGGTTGGTTTCCACACAAAACGATCCTGATCTCAAATTCAACTGACTCCAATTGATCAAGGAGAGAGAAGGAGCCAAAGTCTTGTTTGATTGGGTTACTTTAGCTTCTTATTTGGGTCGATTATGTTTGCTATGGAGCTTTGGGGGTCCAAGGCTATCTCAGACAATTAGACTTTGGGCCGCTAGAGAGTGCTTACTATACAAGTCCAGCCCAGTAACAAGGATTTGCATATATATCCGCTTTTTGGGTCATATTTTAACTTGTGCCTGTTTTGCAACAAAAAATTACAAGCATACACATTTTTTTGCGTACTTCAAACATACGGGTATGAAGTAGCAAAGACAATCACGCAAAACTTCAGCATTCTAGTAGGCATGCTTGAACTAGCAAGTGTGCTAAAGTTTTTGTTTGTAATTGTTGAACTTAAGCATAGTAGCTGAAGCTTTAATTTTTATGTGCTGAAGTTTTTGTTTGTAATTACTAAACCTAAGCATAGTAGCTGAAGTTTTGTTCTCTATTTGTTGATATTTTTTATTGTCATTGCACTAAATAAGGTGAAGTTTTTTTGTCTTGGATTCATTTGTTTTGTCATTAAGCTTTTCCAAAAACTTCAGGAGAAGATGCTAAAGTTATTTAATTCATTTGTAAAAACTTCAAAACTAAATAAGTTGAAGTTTTTTTGTCCTGGATTCATTAGTTTTGTCATAAAGCTTGTTCAAAAATTTCAGCAGAGGATACTGTAGTTATTTAGTTCATTTGTAAAAACTTCAGCACTAAATAAGCTAAAGTTTTTTTATCCCGAATTTATTAGTTTTGTTATAATGAGACTACTATAAAATAATCAGATTGCCAACAATATCTAATCATGAAATTTTGAAAATAATAAACGTAAAAAGAACAGAATTACCATGAAAAGAATCACTAAGTGTAACCTTAAACTTTTCGTATGTGAAAATATTTACAAATTATTGTCTACTAACTTACATAATTATTTATAATTTATTTTTAAATAATTTGATAAACATACTTATGTCAATCATTCCATGAACTAAAGTTTTATAGCAACACCAATAACAGCAGAAGAAAGAAGAAGAAGAAAACGAATGAGGAAGAGAAAGGGAGTTGAAGTTATTTAAAAAGCAGGTACAAATTAAAACTTTTTAAAAAATAGGTATAGATTAGCATCCAAATATGGAATTTTACCTTTATTTTCTCTTTTTTACCGAAAAATATTTATTTTCAAACGTTTATATTTATTTCAACTTCTTTCTACTAAGGTATAGACGTATAGTAGATTAAAAGTAGGAGTAATTTAAGAGACCACCAATTACATTTGGCTCTAACCTTGCATTGTGATTTATGATATTACACTTACCTCACTTATTTTGATTTTTATAATAATAATAATAATTATTATTATTTTAACCTTTTTAATTAATTTGATTAATTCTTATAACTTATAGTAATTTTCTAAATTAATTAAAAAATATACTCCATCCATTTCAATTTATGTGAACTCATTTGACTGTGCACGAAGTTTAAAAAAAAGAGAGAAGACTTGATCTTGTGGTGTAAAATGAAACACATTTATTTTATATAGCTATAAATCATTGCGTAAAGGTAAATTGTAAAGTAATTCTTTTTTATACGAATTAAAAAAAAACATAAGTTCACATAAATTAAAATGGAGGGAGTATTAAAATAAGGGAAGTAAGCATGGAATTAATCATTCTTTGTCAAAAAATTAAATTTTGCATGTGGGTAAAAAAATTTCACCTCTTTAAAGTTTGATGGAAATTTCTAACTTCACCTACATGGCAATTATAAAATAAATCATGAAAACTTAGGACTAGTATTGTTGGGATTTCCATTAAAGAAATCCCTCAAAAAATTGGCGTATGCCACTATTTGCAATGTGCACACGGTATTCTTTAGTAAAAGGCGAAAGAATAGTTCGCTATGTGCTCGTTGCGTGGCTGCGTGATTTTTGCCGAGGCGCTTCAGCTCCTTATATACTAGTTTAGCCACTCTCTCCTTGGCTTACTTCTTGATGTTGGATACATGTTCTTTCTAGTTTCTTTTTGCTGTGACTACCACTATGGGATCTGCTGTTCTGGGCTTTGTACTCTTTCCCATGTGACTAAGATGTTGGGCTAACTTTTCTGGGCCATTACCACTCGTTCTCATTTCTGATGTCACATCCAAGAGGAATTTAGAGCAAATATCATTTGTAGCCCATCGGGCAAAACAAATTTTATCCAATAGCCCACAAATTAACCCTAACAAATTATAGCCTAAAAATAAAACAAGCGCTAGCCGGAAATATTACTAATTCCCACGCCTGAAATTCAGTGTCTTCTTCCATATAAATTTTACTAAAATCTGCCAATTACAGAGTCAGCCAACTATGACCATGACTGCTCCTCTCGCTCAATTATCAAGCTTCACAATATATTAATAATTTGTGCCATAATTGTGAAATTTGTGTCATTATTTACAGAGTCCGAATTACAAAGCGCTGACATTGACGAACAAGAATCAAGTCGAATTAGTACACAATATGGAGGACGATGACTGATATTTGACTACAAGAATTACTTGGAAGATGCACTTTAAAAGAATCTGTTTAAGGAAGGAGGCGAAGAGAACAACGTCAGGAAAAATCTAAATCAATTTTTGAAATCCCACAGAAGTGCTTACAAATGGGAAGTTGGAAAATCCCTCAAAGTCTAATGCCAACGCAAGCTTTACGCCCCAGCACTCAAGTTATCAGAAACAATGAAAAAAGAGGCATGAACAAGACTATTAGTGATCAAGCTATACATCTGGATCTTGTTGCCAAGAGTAAAGCGATTGAAGCAACAGAGACTTATTTTTCGAATCTCCCAGACGCATCGAAAAATTTTCTCACCTATTATGCTCTTCTGAATTGCTACTGTAAGGAATTAATGACTAAAAATGCTGAGACGCTGATGGAGAAAATGAAAGAACTTTACTTAGGTTTAAGCTCCTTGCCTTATAACAACTTGATGACTCTCTACACAAAAACTGGGCACCCAGAAAAAGTTTCAACCAATATTCAAGAAATGAAGGCATATGTTGTTGTTGTTGTTGAAGGCATATGATGTAATGCCATATTCTTACATCAAAAAGATAGTTACTATACAAAATATACAAAATGGATTGTTACTACACAAAAAACATACAAAATAGATTGTCACTATACAACAAATATATAAAATAGATGTAACTATACAAAATATATACAAAATAGATGTAACTATACAAAAAATATACAAAATAGATTGTCACTATACAAAAAATACACAAAATAGATGTTACTATACAAAATATATACAAAACGACTGTCACTATACAAAAATACATGATACACTCCAAAATATTAGAAAATACACATTATACACAATTTTTATACATTTTTAGACAGATTATACATTCACGATACAAGTTATATTTGGGATACACAAATATATATACACTTTAGATACACAAGCGTAGTTGAGATAGGCGCAATGTATACCAATGATACACTATCGAACTTAGGATACAATATTTATACATTGCAAAAAAAAAAATCTCCATTGCGCTAGGTAGGGGTCAAACCTGCTACCATCTGCTTAGGAAATAGGCACTCTACCCACTGAGCTACAAGCACTTGTGTTGTCATACTCATTCTGTTTGGCTTCTATATGCAATATGTTTAGGCCGAATGGCCATTTTTTGAAAGTGGGTCAAAACATGGGCTATTAAAATTTTGAGGGGCTATAAAGGGTAGTTTTCTTAATATACGGGGCTACCGATTAAACTTAGGGAATTTTCATTTTTATACATTATTAGAAATTTTAGATAATTACCTTACACTATATATATATTATATTTTAACCTTTTTTTAATTAATTTTAAAAAGTAATTCTTATAACTTATAATTTTCTAAATTAAATAAAAAATATGTTAAAATAAGGGAAGTAAGCCTAACATCGTAAGAAGCTAATTTAACAATACCAAAAATATGCTATACTAAGGTTATACACCATCTAACTCTACAACATGGTTATATTACAAAACATGGGCAATGGCATGGAATTAATAACTCTTTGTCAAAAAATTAAATTTTGCTTGTGGGTAAATTTTTTTCACTTCTTTACAGTTTGAAGGAAATTTCTAGCTTCATCAGTATTATAGAATGTTGTTATGGATTCATGGCAACTATAAAATAAATCATGAAAACTTAGGACTAGTATTGTTGGGATTTCCGTTAAAGAAATCCCTCCAAAAATTGGCGTATGCCACTATTTACAATGCGCACACGGTATTCTTTAGTAAAAGGCGAAAGAATAGTTCGCTCTGTGCTCGTTGCGTGGCTGCGTGATTTATGCTGAGGCGCTTCAGCTCCTTATATACTAGTTCAGCCGCTCTCTCCTTGGCTTACTTCTGATGTGGGATAGATGTTCTTTCTAGTTTCCTTTTGCTGTGACTACCACTATGGGCTCTGCTGTTTTGGGCTTTGTACTCTTTCCCATGTGACTAAGATGTTGGGCTAACTTTTCTGGGCCATTACCACTCGTTCTCATTTCTGATGTCACATCCAAGAGGAATTTACGGAGCTACCGATTAAACTTGGGGAATTTTCATTTTTATACGTTATTAGAAATTTTATTAATGTTTAGACAATTACCTTACATTATATATATTTTATTTATAAAATATATACATTCCACGTTAAAAGTCTTTCAATCTATTATTAGTGCCTTCAGTTAGGGAATTTAGTTCCACCACTCTTTTTTTTTTCTCCTCTCCTCCTTTTCTCTCCAAGTCTTTCATTATTTGTGGCTTCACATTAAATATTATATCCATAATCAAAATACTTGCATTCAAACCTCATTACAATGTTGAGATAAACGATTATGCAACTCTCATTTTATTTTGTCCTAAAAAGAAAACTTTGCACTTTACACACTCTCCACAGTAACACCACCCACCCCTATTCCCTTCCACCTTCCCAAAATCGTTCTTCATTTTCTCTATCCCCATTTTCATATCAAATCCAAAAAACCAAATTTCAAAAAAATCCCCTGAAAAAAAAATAGAACATCAAACGACTACAAACAGAGCTGAAGCAGAAAGATTATTAGGCGTTGTAGAAAACTCCTCCGCAAAAAAATAATTTCGCAATGCCCTTTTAGCACAAGAAATGGAGCCTTTATTAGGAGGACCAGATCAAATCTTAGTCATTGCTCAAGTTCATTTTAAGTTGTAGTTGTATTTAACTGGGTAGAAATAATTTTTATACATTGTATCTAATTTATGCATAGTAAAAGTAAATTTCATACAACTAGTTATATATTATACAATTTATTTACAACTTTCATACATTATTTCTACCCAGTTAAATACAACTACAATAACATACAACTTAAATATAAATTTTATACAATATATTTTGTATATTTTGTATTTGATTTATACATAGTAAAAATAAATTTCATACAACTAGTTATATATTATACAACTTATCCACGATTTACATACATTATTTCTACCTAGTTATATACAACTACAATATCATACAACTTAAATATAATTTTTACAATGTTGTTCAACTTTCATACAATAGTTAAACAAATAAAAGAAATATATATAAACAACAAAATACTATTTTTCTAAATTTTTTCTACAATTTTACTATAATTTTTACAGTATAATATATGCCATGTCTTCTTTTTCTTCAATCTGAAATTCAGCCAAAATCAAGTCTAATCTTCACCAAAACCCCTCAAAATTAAAATATAAACTCCAAATCATATACTTTTTAATGGTTGTCAATGGTGGAATTGCTGCTCTCTTTTCCTTTGCTTAACATTACTGAAATTTGGGATTGAGAGATAGAGAGAGCGTAGAGAGAATTCTCAATTCTTTGCCTCAACATCCAATCCAAACAAGTAATATTTTTTGAAAACCCAAATTCGAATTCAAAGCTACAAAGCTTTTCAATGGTTGTCAGTGGTGGATTTGCTGCTCTTTTGTGCAAGATACGTAGGGAAGGGGGTGAGATCTGGAGAGAGAAACGTGGGAGAGTGGATGATATGTTATTAGAATAATTTTAGGACACTAATATTATCATAAATTTAGATAAGAGTGGTTGCTCTGATGGTAAGCAACCTCCACTCCCAACCAAGAGGTTGTGAGTTCGAGTCTCCTCAAGAGCAAGGTAGGAAGTTCTTGGAGGGAAGGATGCTGAGGGTCTATTTAGGAACAACCTCTCTACTCTAGGGTAGGGGTAAGGTCTACCCTCCTCAGATCCCACTAAGTGGAATTATACTGGGTTGTTGTTGTTATTGTTGTTTAATATTATCATTAAATTCCTTATAATGTCATAAATGGTAATTGGGTATATAAAATGTAACTATAGTAAAACTTGATTAGGAAGGGTAATATAGTTTTATATAGTGTGTAGGAATGTAAAAATTCCTTAAACTTAAACTAATTACCCGATTTTATCTATTTGAATAGTAATTATTAAATATACCTATTCCATATAAAACTATTATTCGTCTAACCATAAAAGAAGTCTCTATAGGCTTCAGGGGAAATAAAATATACCCAACCCACGCGTAAGCTTTCCCTGTTTCAATCCAAGGTAAGAAATATTTTAATTTCTATCTTCATCAATTTCCTCTCTTTGTTCTTGCTTTTATAAGTTCAATAGTTTATCTACTATGCAATATTTTTACGATACTCACAAATTAAAATATTGATAAATTAATGGTAAGGAATAGCATTATTTATTTAGTTATGTGATAATTTTGTGTATGCCACAAAAGATTTGTTCAATATGTACAAATTATGATTCAATTAACTCACTACGCGCATGTAGTTTAATTTTATCTTGTTGAATGAAATTATCACCTATCGAATGCTTTTTGTCGCCACAAAACACTCTCTCCCTCCCTACAAATTTAATTTTCTTTTAATAATAATAATTATATAGTACAATATCTTGAAATACTTTATTATATTACTATGTGGTACACTATTTTTTATTTTTCTCTTTATGAATGTATGTTATGTAATAGTAATATAGTCATATAGTTGTCGGAAATTAACCAGTAAAATTCTGTACAATATTGGTATAATTATAATATAAGTTACCTCCATATAGTAAACGTTGATATCTTATTTATTTTAAATAAATAGTTTAAAAAAATATATATTTCATAGCTACCTTTTAATTTTTTAGCCAAATATTTATTTATGGTCACCCCCTACCCTTAAGCCATAAAATAAGTTTTGTATTATTTTTCTCTCTCCACTCAAATTTCTCCTATCCCCTCAAGTTTCTCTGATCCCCTACCCCATATCTATTCTCCCTATTCTCCCTCTCTCTCTCTCTCTCTCTCTCTCTCTCTCTCATCTTCCACCTTCATCTTACTTTTACAAAGCTTTCCAAAGATATTTTTGTTTGTATAGTTTTGAATTTATTCATATATTTTTTAATTAATATAATTTATGTATTCAGAAATATTATATAATTTGTCTGAAGTTTGCTATATTTTTGGGGTATTCTTCGGTTGAGAATCTTTTTTATAGCTGGAAATATAAAATTTATGTGTTATAATTGAGTTTATTGAGTTATATTGGGAGTCTTCCTTGTATGACCGCATTAGAGAGCGCCAGTATGATGATCCACATTTGCTTGTCCTTAAGGACAAAGTTCAACATGATGATGCTAGGGATGTGACTATTGATAGTGATGGTGTGTTAAGGATGCAGGGCCGGATGTGCGTGCCCAATATAGATGGGCTTCGGGAGTTGATATTGGAGGAGGTCCACAGCTCGCGGTATTCTATTCATCCAGGTGACGCGAAGATGTATCAGAATTTGAGACAACATTACTGGCGGAGAAGAATGAAGAAGGATATTATGAGTCATGTAGCTCGGTGCCTCAATTGTCAGCAGGTCAAGTATGAGCATCAGAGGCCCGATGGTATGCTTCAACACATGGATATTCCTTAGTGGAAATGTGAGAGGATTACTATGGACTTCGTGAGTGGTCTCCCATGGATAACGAGGAAGTTTGATTCAGTTTGGGTGATTGTGGATCGGCTAACCAAGTCTGCGCATTTCATTCCTGTATGTACCACCTATTCTTCGAAGCGGTTAGCAGAGATTTTCATCCGGGAGATTGTACGGTTGCATGGGGTCCTAGTTTCCATTATATCAGATAAGGGTACTCAGTTTACTTCTCATTTTTGGAGGACTTTTTAGCAAAAGTTGGGTATTCAAGTAGATTTGAGCACAACGTTTCATCCTTACACGAACGAGCAGTCCGAGCATACCATTCAGATATTAGAGGACATGTTGTGTGCATGTGTTATTGACTTTGGAGGTTCTTGGGCTGATTACTTGCCTCTTGCAGAGTTTTCTTACGACAACATCTATCAATCCAACATTCATATGGCGCCATATGAGGCCTTATTTGGGAGACAATGTAGATCTCCGGTTGGTTGGTTTGAGCCCTACGAGGCTAGGTTGTTGGGGACATAGTTAGTCCAGGATGCCTTAGATAAGGTGAAAGTGATCCAGGATCGTACAGCTCAGTCACGTCAGAAGATTTATGCGAATCGGAAGGTCCGAGATGTATCTTATTCGGTGGGCGAGAAGGTCTTGCTGAAGGTTTCGCCTATGAAGGGCGTCATGAGATTTGGAAAGAAAGGAAAGCTGAGTCCAAGGATCATTGGCCCTTTTGAGATACTTAGGAGGATTGGAGAGGTGGCCTATATGCTTTCTTTGCCACCCAGCCTGTCGGGAGTTCATCCGATATTTCACGTGTCTATGCTCCGGAAGTATGTTGGGGACCTATCTCATGTGTTGACTTTAGTACAATTCAGTTGGATGATGACTTAACCTATGATGTGGAGCCTGTAGCTATTTTGGGTCGTCAGGTTCGGAGATTGAGGTCAAAGTATATAGCTTCAATGAAGGTGCAGTGGAGAGGTCGGCCCATGTAGTAGGCTATTTGGGAGACCGAGCAAGAGATGTGGAGCAGATATCCTCACTTGTTTAAGCTTAACCCGCTCGAGGATGAGCATTTGTTTTAGTTGGGGAGGATGTGATGACCCGCCCCGTAGTCATGTGAGTTACCACCCCGTTCCCCCCATATTATGTTGCTTTATGTTTCAATATCGGTATTTGAGTTGATCCGGTGGAATTGAGTTGGTTTTAGTTGGAAATGAGGCACTTAGCCTCTTAGAAGAAAGCTTGTTTTAGAAAAGTCAACCAGAAATTGACTATGTGGTTAGAGGGTTCGGATGTGAATTCCGGTGGTTCGGTTAGCTTTGCGGGATGATTTGTGACTTAGGAGCGCGATCAGAATTGAATTTGGAGGTCCTGTGTAGAATTATGCTTGAATTAGCGAAGTTTGAATTTTGGCGAATTCCGGTTGATAGGTAGGATTTGGATCCGAGGGTCGAAATGGAATTTCGACTATTATAGTATCTTTTTTAGGTGATTTTGGATATGTCTGCAAATTTTTAAGTCATTGTTTGGTCGGATTTTTGATTGAATGCGTATTGCGGAAGTTTTGAAGAAAACTAGGCTTGAATCCGATGTGATTTAATGGTTTTAGCGTTGTTTGACGTGTTTTGAGGATTGGAACAAGTTTAAATAAGATTTTACAATGTGTTGGTGCTTTTGGCTGAGGTCCCGGGGCCTCGGGGTGATTTCAGATGGTTAAACGGGTGTTTGAAGCATTTGTTGCAGGTCAGATTTTTTAGTTTTTTGGTATTATTACATCTGCAGAAAAGGAGTCGCTTAAGCGGTTCCGCAGATGCGGTAGAGGGGCCACAGAAGCGGGCAGGTGTGGCCCAGGGAATTTCCGCATAAGCGGACAGGTGTTTGCTTCAGCGGGGCCGCATAAGCGGATAATCCACCGCAGAAGCAGTTGAGGAAATACCGCATAAGCGGATTTGTGGATCACATAAGCGGTCCCAGAGGTTTTGAGTGAGATAGCATAAGCGGTCAAATTGTCACATGTGCGGGATCGCAGGTGCGGTCAGTTGACCGCAGAAGCGAAAAAAGGCCTGGTGTTATAGTGAATAGTGTTCCCGAACTTGGAAAAGAAGCAAGCATTTTGGACTTCGACTTAGGTGGTTTCTTGGGCGATTTTTAAGAGGATTCGAAGGGGTTTCCTCAGGTATGAATTATTTGACTCGGATTATGTTATTATGGTATAGCAACATGAATTAATCACTGAATTTCAAGAAATTAAAGGGTAAAAATGGAGGTTAGGGCTTGAAACCTAAGAGGGTTTAAATTGATGATTGAGGGGTCAAATGGACTCCGATTCTTGTGTATTTTATATGTACAGACTCGTGGCGAGACGGGGATTCCGGTGATTTAAATTTCGTAATTTTTCGAGAAGTGGACCCGGGGCTCGGGTTTTGCCAACTTCATATTTTTGGGTGTTTTTCGAGTTCTTTCAATTGGGTTATGTTCCATTAGCTTATTATAACGTATTCCTTGTAGTTTTGATTAGATTTTGGTGCGTGAAGAGATTGATTCAAGAGGGAAAGGCTTAGCGGACTAGTCTCATGGCCGATTTGAGGTGAGTAATAGATGTAGATGATGGCCCGAGGGTTTGAAACCCTAGTATATCACATTGTAACGCTATATTGAGGCGAGACATATACTTTACAGTGAGTGCAAGTTCGTTTGTGATTGGGGACTATGGCTTAGTCCGACCGAGTATGTTCGTACTATGTTATTGACTAGAAATTTGTTGGTAAACCTCCTACTTGGATGGGTATGAATATATTTGGGCTGTATGCCGATTATTTAGATCCCGTAGGGATTATTATTACCGTTTCCATGATGTTTTCATGATATCAGTCCCGAGTGAAACACTGTCTCGAAAATGGCTAGTAAGTTTCTAAGGTTTTAGACACTCAATCTATAATTTCTGAGAATTAGAACTTAAAATGGTAAGTTTGACTGTGCCCGCGTGGCTTGCATGCATATAACTGGACTGATTGTGGATCAGGCTGCACGCCTCAGCGAATGCTACGATGATATAGCGCTTGGGCTGTAGGAGTCCCTCCGAAGTCTGAATCCCCACAGTGAGTGCGTGTACCCAAATGGATCGGGATGCGCACCGCAACGATTATGTACATTTCATTGCATTCATGCATTAATATCTGCCTGCTTTATCTGTCATTATTTGTTATTGTGTCACCGTTAAATGTGTAGAAGTATTGGTCATAGCTTTGCATTGTTATATTTCGGAATTTCTTACTATCAGTCATTATACATGTCTATTACCACTGAGTTAAAAGTACACACTTTACTCCATTCACCATGTGTGCAGATTCAGGTGTCTCGGGAGCTTAGCTGAGCTATTTGCTACTTTCAGAGCTTTACAGGAGTTGTCGAGGTAGCTGCCTGACGTCCGCAGGACCCGAATCCTCCCCTATCCCTTTATTATTTTTTTTGCAGTTTTGAACTTTTGTATTACTGAAGTTTTATTACTCTGTATTGTTAGGGGCTCTAGACTCATGACCCCCAGGTCTTTAGGAGTTTATTCGATGTTATCCTGATATTCAGTTTTGGTTTTCTATCTATCAAATAAAACTTTTAGCTTTATTGTTTGTCAATGATATTCAAATAACTGATTTTGAGCTTCATGCTCGGGTTGAGAGTGTAAATGGTCGGGCTTGCCTAGCAATTGTGTTGGGCGCCATCACGACCGGGATTGGGGTCGTGAGACTAGCATTTAATTAATTATTAAATAATTAATTAAATAAATTTTGTCCAAAAAGTAATCTTATCGATCATTTATCCGAAGCCGAAGCCGAGCGAGCGACGACAACTATGCAAGGGTTCATTCTCTTCATCAACTACTTTTAAGAGTTCTAAGAAGTGATCCTATATTTATACACACAAGTATAGTTGTCTTTCACCAATGTGGTACAAAGTTCATGACAAATGCTCACTTGATTCAAATTTTCATCTCCCTCCATTTTATTTCCCACAATTTTTCAATTCACACTCTTAAATTTTAAAGCCCAATGCTTAAAGTTCAACAGATTTATCTTGAACCAGGATTTTCTATTCTCTTTTTCGAATAATTCAAAACCTTATGTTTATTAAAAATAAAAGTAGGGTAAAGGCTGTACAATTTGTTTTTCTAAGGGAATGAATAGGAAAAACAACCAACTTATTTTGAACTTTTTGAAAACTTTTATTTGTATAACTGATAAAATGAATTTGCAACGAATATTTTATTATACTCACTTTGAGATGTTGGTTTTTGTCGGTTTATTTTCTCATTAAGTTGCTTTTCAATGGTAATACATGTACTTGATATTGTTTAATTCATATATACTTTCATACTATCGGTACGTATCTACGGGAAAGTCAATTAATATATTTTAAATCATCCTTTAGGCTTATTAGTTGTTTACTTCCCAATTGTTGATTCCAATACTTCAAAAACATCGTTTGATTTTAAACATTTCAGTTGAAGGAACTATGTCTCATTTTTCTTATTATTTGAGTTTACTTTTATGGATGTTGTATGCATGATAATTTTGGATTTACATGCCTTTTAGTGATTAATACGAGATAATTATGTATAATACACGTATATAAAAACTAGTAGAAGAAAATAATATCAAGACTGTCTGCTTCCAATTAAGTATAATATCTACCCTCCAAAATTGTCCTTAATTGATTCTGAATTCACCACCTTCGTCATGGACAAATAAATAAAAAATCTCCACATATTGTCCCATTTAAATCCTTTTGTTAAAAAATAAAATTAAAAAAACTTCCGCCGTACTTATGGTCCCGAAGCTAAAAAAGAATATTCCATGTCATTAGCCTCCAAGCACTCGCATGCTATGACAAATTATTTCGGTAAGTAGAAATGGAGCTAGGATTTAAAATTTATAAATTCGGTATTTTTGTATTTTTAATTAAACTATTGAATTCTAGATTAATAATTTGTATACAATTCATTAAATTTCGTAAGATTTATAGAATTTGGACAAAAGTTACTACGTTCAGCCGAATCCGCAATCGAAAGACTAGCTCCGTCCCCATTTATAAAACCATTATAAGAGAGGTGGAAAATTAAGGTTGTTTCTCGCAATATAGTGTCACAACAATTTCAAGAAATTAAAGAGACGAAGTAGAGTATTAAAATTCATGGATTCTCCAACTGTTTCCCACAAACTTCTCATTATTGATTTCACAAAGGAGAATATGGAACCAGGCACAAATTCATGGTCCAAGGCAAGTAAAGAAGTTGTTTATGCTCTTGAAGAGTATGGTTGTTTTGTAGCTTTGTATGATAAGATTTCATTAGAAATCCACAATGAAGTTTTTCAAGCACTCGAGGAGTTATTTGATCTTCCAACTCAGACAAAAATCCAGAATAAATCTACCAAACCTTTGTATGGTTATGTTGGTCAAATCCCATTTATTCCTCTCTATGAGAGTATGGGCATTGATAATGCTAATACACTTGAAGGAATCCAAAATTTTTCCAATTTCATGTGGCCTAATGGAAATAATTCTTTCAGGTACTTTCTCTGTTCCATTTTATACATGTGAAACATATTTTTTTAGTCTGTCCAGAAAAATAATATCTTTTTATATATCATCAGAAATAATTTAGTTTAATTAAATTTCTCATTTTACTTTTAAGATGTGTTTGGTACGAAGAAAAATATTTTCTTAGAAAATAAGTAATTTTCGTACTTATTTTATGGTGTTTGGTTAGGCAGCAAAATCTTTTTTTTTATAGAAAATATATTTATATAAGGAGACAAAATGAGTAAGGGCAGGGGATGATGGTAGGTCGGGGTCTAAGGCCGGGGTGGTGGGTTAGGAAATAGGGTGAGGAAAGTTAAAAATATATTTTGGAATATATTTTTCCTCCTCTAAGTAGGGAAGTTACTTTTCTCGAATTGGAGAAAAATAAGTGGATGAACAAAATATTTTTCGGAATATCTTTTAGCCAACCAAATAATTGAGGAAAATATTTTCGTTCATACCAAACACAACCTCATGACATAATTTTATAGTCACAAAAATACCTTCTCCGGAGTAACACTTACTCACGTCATTCGTTTCAATTTTGCTAACTCTAGCTAACTAGTTTGGTATTGAGACATAGTTGATTGATTCTGAATGCACTAATTGATATTTCTTTTTTCATTTATTTTTCTCATCTTAATGTTGTTAGTGAAGCTTTGTTAACATACTCGAAAGCAGCAGCAGAATTAGAAGAAATGGTGGTGAGAATGGTATATGAGAGCTATGGTGTAGAAAAGTACTATAAATCTCATATCAAATCAGTAAATTATCTTGCTAGGGTTATGAAATATAAAGAAGCCCAAGTACAAGAACCAAAACTGGGATTTGTTGCTCATACAGACAAGAGTTTCATGTCTACAATTCATCAGAATCAAGTTAATGGTTTGGAGATCAAAGGGAAAGATGGTCAGTGGTTTGGAGTTGACCTTTCCCCTTCCTCCACTGTGGTCATGGCTGGCGACGCAATCATGGTACACTCTAATTTAACATATTATAACAGATTGTCCGTTTTTCTGTGATCCGAGGGTCTTTCGGAAACAGCCTCTCTGCCCTATCGGATAGGGGTAAAGTCTGCCTACATATTACCCTCCTCGGACCCCACTTTTTGAGACTTTACTGGATAATTGTTGTTGTTGTTATAACATATTGTCCGTCTTATTTTTTAAAGTTACTAATTTCACTTATTACGGTTTGGTATATGTAGCTGCATCTTAAGTGACCTACTGATGGTGTAAAATTAAAATTCTTTTTCATTCTCAGTATATTAATTATATTTAAACTCAATAAATAAATTAGTAGGTGTTGATAATTTAATGTTGACTCTATAAGCTAGTTAATTAAATCAACAATAATTGGTGCATGCAGCCACCGGGTGCAATAAAATGTTTTCCCTTATTATTATATGATCTCCAAAGTACTGCAGCTAGTTTCCCACATACTTTATTGTTATATCTATGCTTACACTAAAAATATCCGACAGACGGAGATAGAGTCAGAATTTAAAATTTATGAGTTCTGAAATTATCATGTAACCTATAACTAGCCTTAGTTACTGGGTTTTACTATTAAATATTTATATATTATTTAATAAATTTTCTAATACATTATAGTGTTTAAAGCAATAATGACTGGGTTTGACCGAACCAAAACCTAATAGGCTAGTTCTGCCTCCGCAGACAAATGTATATTATATATATATACGCAATCCATATATAATGTGTGTATAACTATGTATAATTTATTTATACAGATTCAAAAAAGTAAATAGTAAATCATGTCAGGTATTGTTTAAAGATTTCTTATATGTCTATATTTGATTGGAGTAGGCATGGAGCAATAACAGGATAAAATCACCGCATCATAGAGTGATGATGGAAGGAAAGGGAGAAAGATATTCCATTGCCCAATTTTCTTTCATGGAAGATACAGTAATGGTTGAAACACCAAAAGAGCTTGTTGATGAAGATCACCCCTTAAAGTTCATGTCATTCAACCATCTTGATTATCTTCATTTCTTTAGCAAAGAGGAAAATAAAAGGCTTGACTGTCCCCTCAAAACCTATTGTGGTGTTTGACATGTTATTTTTATTTTTCTTTATTTCTTGAGTCGATGGTCTATCGGAAATAATTGTTCTATTTTCTTAAGATAGAGATAATGCATGCGTACACACTACTCTATCCAGAGCTCACTTATGAAATTACACGAGGTTTTGTTGTTGTTGTTGTTATATTGTTGTTGTTGTTGGTGGTAGTGTTTGGGATGTTCTCGATTGGTATTACTTATAGTAATGCTATTTTCTAGGAAAATAACAGAAAAAAAGTTTCTAGTCCTATATGAGTTATTGAGCTGAAGGTCTACTGGAAAGAGTCTTTCTGCTTTCTTAAGGTAAGGATAAGATTTTCATACAAACTATCTAGACTTCACTTGTAAGATTATATTGAATTTGTTGTTGTTGTGGTGGCGATGTATGAGTTTGTTCGGCAAGCAGATTAGAAAATAAATAATTAAACGTGTCACAGTTATGAATCCAGTGTATGTAACTCTGTATACTAGTTTGGGTTGTACATTTTATCTTATCGATTTATTTTCCATCGTTTTACTTTACGAAAGTTTTCTCGATCCCCTGATCTGGTCTAAGGTAGAGCGTTACCATATATAGCATAAAAGAATATTTATAAAATGAAATCTTAGTTAAGCATAGTAATAGCTTAATTGGTTACGTTTGAGATTAATTGTTGACAGTTTGTTCGTAAAATAAGTATCGGAAAGAAAAAAAATATCATAACTCAATTACTCTTTCTGTCAATTTTTTGACACTTTTATTTGTCAAATATCAAATTTTAGCAATTTTATAGGAAACATATACAACTAAGATGCATTTTCCACAACATTAAAACGACGATTTTCATATCAAAGTTCACCCCATTTATTTTAGGAAGCGAAAAATGTCAAATATATTTGAACAGAAAGTATAATGCAAACGAAACTGTAGACAATAAATTGCGTCGAGAAAATAAAATTAAGATAAAAAATATGGTAACAATTGTAGTATTTATTTCGAATATTTAAGTGTTACAACCTCTATGAATCATATGATTCTTCTTTTCAATAGTAAATAAATTCAAGGGTCTTTGAGCTTGATCTTGAATATGTAGTTGTTGCTACGAACGATGATCTTGTTCTTGAGCTTGGACTTAATTGCTTGGACTTCGTTCTTGAGCTTGGAATTGATTTGTTCTTCGTTCTTGAGCTTGAAATTGATTTGTTCTTCGTTCTTGAGCTTGAAATTGATTTGTTCTTCGTTCTTGAGCTTGAACTTGCACTTGATCGCTTGAACTTGATTATAAAATTCGATTAAGTTTGATATTGAGTAACAAAACACAAATCAAACGTACATATACATATATAATTTTTACATATACTTTTAAGACTTTAATTAGAATTTTGTTTGAAAAATGTCTAAATATTTTGGGATTCTTTTGCGGGATATAATATGTAATAGTATATGAAGTGCTTCATATTTATTAACCTTCAATAATGAGTTGTATAATCTCTTTCTCATCAAGTGTTACTCACTCTGAAATGCGTCAATCTCTAAGATATATTAAATTCCTATATTTTTTCCGAATTTGAAGTGATTATTATTATTTACTAGGTATTATATATTAATTTTGTGTTTAATTACTAAATTCAGTTAACCTTGAAAGTGTACATCAACAAAAAATTTGTCAGACGATTAAAAAAAATAACTATTACTATGTGTTACTTAGAAAATTCTCCCATAGGCAAATTTTATATTTTTACAAGCATATATTTAGCAACAAAAAATCTGAAAAATCTGACAAAATCGAACTAATTCAAATATAATTGATTTAGTTTGGTTTTAATAAAAATCGAAACAACCAGATCCATAAATACCCCTAGCTAGAAGTTACGATATCTTAGTGATTTTCAATGTGCAAGTGAACTTCAAGTGAAGAAGAAGATGAAATTGCGTTCCATACTGATTTTCTGTAGCGTTCTTATGCCACAGCCCACATTATATGTGTCGGCCTTGCTAAGAAATTATAATTTGCTTAGAAATCTTTTGTACGTTTAATACCTTTTTTTATTTTCGATTATTTAGAATTCGTATTTCGTCCGTGCAAAACTATATTAGGTTTTGGTCTTTGGAGACGGAACTTAATTTTCTTGCGCAACAATAATAACGTACTCAGTGTAACTCACACACTTCCAATTCTAACATGCAATTTATCACCGTTTTAAAAAGGAGCAAGATGCAGGGGCGGATTTAGCGGGGCATCTGAACTTCATTTGCCGAAAAATTACACTGTATATATAACACAAAATCTATTTTTTGACTCTATATATTAAATTTTGAACCCCCTTGACACAACTCAAAATTATAGTTTAGTGGTCAAGGGGGTTCAAAACCTTCATAAGGTTATAGGCTCAATTCACATATCTACAAAAAAATAAATTTGAACTCGTTTGTGGAGATCTTACCTCTGTCACTAGCAAGATGGAAGAACGAATCTAATATTTTCCTATGGTTTTGAACAACAATTCCTTAAAATTTTCAAAAAGTAGGAAAACTTTTTCCACCTTTACAGTTTTCAAAGATAAACCTGCTTAAGACATTGATTAATATGACCTTTTACATTATCAAAAGTTGCTATTAGACCCAGTTTTAAAATCTAGTTGTATGTTCTAATAGTAAAAATTGTACGTGGTGCCTTATTTGGTCGTCCTTATTTAATTTATACCTATTTTTTAAATACTTTTAATTTGTACACATTTCTTAAATAATTTCAGCCCCTTTTTCCCCCTTCATCCGTTCATCGGGCAACACATATATTATGCTAGAGTTCCCTAATTACATTGTATCTCAACTCTGTGACACTACACTAGTTGTTTTACCAGTTTTTTTAATAGAAAAACATATAAATTACTTCTAATTATTTGTATATGTAATACTTTGTGGAAAAGAATAGAAGTTTCAAACTATGAGTTCTACATAATGACGTGAAGGAAGATGAAGGGCGATACGATTTGGTTCTGAGAGAACTAGAACTCTAGTTAACAGATTACCCAAAATAGAAAAAGAATTTCAGACTATAGAATATTTAGCTGTTTAAAAAAGCAGTTTTCATTAAGCAAGTAAATGTGTAATACATTGTGAGATGCAGGATAATGTCCACTAATTCCAACAACTTGAGCTCCTATCGAAAATGTTAGCTTCACAGTAACAAACAAGATGGAATTGAGTTTCCAAAACTTAAGCTTTAAAGCTGAAGTTTTTGTAATTGAGTTTCCAAAACTTAAGCTCTAAAGCTGAAGTTTTTAGTTACAATACAAAAATTTTAGATCTAGAACTGAAGTTTCCCAATTACAACATAAAAACTTCAGCTCTAGAACTGAAATTTTTTCATAACTGACAAACATCAGCTCTAGAGCTGAAGTTTTTTCATAACTGACAAACATCAGCTCTAGACCTGAAGTTTTCTGGTTACTAAGCAAAACCTAATAAAATAAAACTTCAACTCTAAAGCTGAAGTTTTTATTTTATAACTGGCAAACTTCAGCTAGAGTTGAAGTTTTCCGATTACTAAACAAAAACTTATAAAATAAAACTTCAGGTCTAGAGTTGAAGTTCGCAAGTTACGAAATAATAACTTTAGCTCTAGATTTCTGGATCAAGAGGAAGACGATTGTTTGCACTTCTACTCCTATACATTTAAGAGAAGATCCTGCGTTATAACAAATAAAGCAAACTATAAAATAAAACTTGAACAAATAACGAATAAAAGCTTTACTTAAATAAATATTCAATAGCTAAGACTTCAGCTCTAGAGCTGAAGTTTTTATTTTATAACTGACAAACTTCAGCTCTAAACCTGAAATTTCCCAGTTACTAGACAAAAACTTATAAAATAAAACTTCAGCTCTAGAGTTGAAGTTCGCGAGTTACATAACAAAAACTTCAACTCTATAGCTGAACTTCAGGCCCGACTACTAAAATACTGAAGTTTTGTGTGATTGCCTTTGCTACTTCAGCCCCGTGTGCTGAAGTTATGTGAAAAAATGGGTACTCTTGCAAATTTTTTTACAAAACGAACACAAATTAAAATACGACACAAAAAGTAGGTATAAATGCAAATGCCCCGTTCTAATATCACTCCTTTAACGTTTAGTTATTGAGATTCTGGTCCATAATTACAACTGATTTCACAAGATTGTCTAGACAAATATACCAATAATTTATAATTTAATATTACATCACTATTGTTGGGTCCAAGCGCTGATTTTTTTTTCTTTTCTAAAACTACATACAAAGATTCTTAGGTCATAAACATTGTAAATTTCGTAACATTTGTAACATAGGCCATAGTTTAAAACCAATTTAAATTTTTTTGAATTGTACATTTGATGTCTACACCACAATGGTGGCTTTTGCTGGAAAAAAAATCAAGTATTATCAAACTCGTTGACGTTCACGAAAGGGATTGTGTGGTCCAAAAATAATTTGTGCTTTACTTTTAAGAATCGGTCCAACAAAGATTGTTATACAAATAAGTACCCATATTAATTTTTTTTTTCTTGACGATATGTATTGATATACACAGTTATGCATATATTATACTTCAAGCAATGTTTTTTTAATTTAAGAAATTAGGCTAATGGCTATTTGGTTAATACTTCTATCTTTAATTGTAAAAAGCTGTCACAGTGGCTCATTCTTCACGCATTACTGGTACATCCATACTATATAATATTATCAATCAAACATTTAATCTAATTACAAACGGTTAACGATAAGATCCTATTAAAAATAGGTTTTGGACTGTATAGTTTGCACTGAATATTGATGTTTATCGAATCGATTCGCAACTAATATTCGAGTGAGTAATTAATCCAGAAACAATTGAGTGGACAGAGACCAAATTCTGTTTAAAAAGTACATGAATCCTTTTCAGAATCAAGATTAATGAATCCATTAAGGTAAACCAATAACTATTTGGTCCCCCTCCCCAGAGCATAACATAAAGAAACTCCAATTAAGAAAAATTTCAATCAATTAGTTAAGTTAACATTATGTTCCACATAAATCATCATCATCTACGTGTGGCTTATCCTCCCGCCCCCACAAACCACGATGAACATTTCCAAGTTTTTTTTTTGTTTTTGTTTTTTTTTTTTTTTTAAATTTGAAAACAATTAACTACAATATATACATAAATAATGTGATATCGTTTTACACTATTATGTTATTTAAAACATAATTATAGGTAACCGTCGATAGATATTGGAATTAATAATCTGAAAAACTAGATGTGATACCTATTATAACAACTGAAGTTGAGACCACAATATAGAGAGAATTAAACCATGATATTGTTTACCCTAAAAAAATGGATAATAATAAAATTTATATGTGATTTTAAGAATACACGGATTAATTCAATACAAATGATAAATTGTGTTAGATTAAGCAGATAAAAGACGTGATAGATTATCAAACCGATAATAAGAGTGATCCCATGCTCAATAACAGCTTAATGAAGTGCCTGCCTTTGATCCCGGGTTCACTATAATGAAGAACTGATGAACCAAAATAAAAAATTTGAATAACAGAGAATAAGAGTATATTGCTTTGATATGCGTGTTACAATGTGTTCCATGAATAATAAGCTTTCCCCTTTATATAGTAGAAGAGTTTTACTACAAGTATAATTCTGGTTAGGCATGGACATCACAAACCTTTATTAGTTGTGTATAGATGTTCGCCGAAGTCTCAATCCTCAAATCGGACCTCGAGGATATAGTCCTGATATACCCGAGGGCAGGTGTTTTGCCCGAGCCCCGATACGAGGGAATTCTTCGCTCTGATACACTACGGTCACGTTCCTGCTCCATTTAGCTCACCAGAAAGTCGAGTCATGCAACGAGCTCGGTTTTACCCGTATACAAATATGTAAAAAGTACTCTAAACAGGTAAGTAATAACAGTAAAAGAGTTAAAATACACCTACCGCCAACCCTGTCCCATAGGAGTATTTCAACGTTTCGACATGAATTTCGAAAAATTCAATCTTGTCAAAATTAATAAGTTTGAATGAGAGCCTTCTTTGTACTGTCACTTAGTTCTCCCGTCGAGAGAGGATTAGCTGACCAATCGAATAAAATAAAGAATCTGAAGCATTTACTAATTTAATAATGGATTGTGACAAAAATGATTTAAAAATAATTTAGGATGTTAAAGTTTTGTATAAGAAGCATGTTATCCAAGTAGTTACAAAACCAAAAGGAAAACTAGGAAAAATAGAAATTTATGGGTTCTTTAACAGTTTCACCACAACTACTAGTAGTAGACTTCAATAATGAAGAACTAAGGCCAGGCACAACCACTTGGGAATCTACATGTAAAGATATCAGGTTTGCCTTTGAAAACCATGGATGCTTCATAGCACTTTATGACAAAATCTCACCCCACCTTCAAAAATCCATTTTTCAAGCTTCACAACAATTATTTGAACTCCCTTTAGAGAAAAAAGTTCTAAACACCAATGAAAAACCCTATCATGGTTATGTTGGCCAAATTCCATTTCTACCTAATCATGAAGCCTTTGGCATTGATTATGCAACAACTTCTCAAGGTATTCAAAGCTTTTCCAACCTCATGTGGCCTCAAGGAAACGACTTCTTTTGGTAAGCCAATTCAGAATTTAAATTTATTTGGTTTAAAATATATATGATATATTTATACCTTGGAGCACATCTTTAAAACTTCTTTTGGTATATTGACCGCGGGTTCAATCAAACTTAATAACTTTGGTATAAACCTTATATTTATCTTAAGAATATTGAATATGCACAAATTATTAATTTAAAATCCAATAACTTAAGAGACTGGAATTTTGAACCCACAAGTTTTAAATCCTGGCCCCGTCTCTGTATGCACATATATTGTTCGATATCACATACCTTTCTTGAGTCGAGGATCTACTGGAATAATATCTTTATCTTCACGAGCTGGGGTAAGGTCTACGTATACATTACTCTCCCCGGCCCCACTTATGGGACCGTACGTGATATATTATCGTTGTTGCTGTACATATATTGTTCGATATGAATTCACTGGATTTAGTTGAACTCATTTTTTTTTTTTGGGTTTTTTGCCTTTGTTATAGTGAGAATTCGTTGATGTTTTCAAAGATTGTGGCGGAGTTGGACCAGAAAGTTGTAAGAATGCTATTTGAAAGCTATGACATAGAGAAAAAATGTGAATCATACCTTGAATCAACCACGTATCTACTTCGATACCTGAAATATGACGCACCAAATACAAAGGAAAATAGTATGGTTTTCCCCCCACATACTGATAAAACATTCACGACCATACTCTATCAAAATCATATTTCAGGCTTGGAGATTCAAACTCGAGACGGACAATGGATAACTCTTGAGTTCCCACCCTCTTCTTTTGTTGTCATGGCTGGTGAAGCATGCAGAGTAAACTTTAAACTTTCTCGCGATCTTATGTATTTTTATTTACTGTCAGCGTATAGAAGTTAAACTTTATAAATTTTACAGGGGTGGAGCAATGATCGCGTTCTTACGCCTGTCCATAAGGTGATTATGGATATAAGTGGGAATGAAACAAGATACACTGTTGGAATATTTACTTTTCTAAAAGATGATAAAATGATAGAAGTGGCAGAAGAACTAGTTGACGAAGAACATCCATTGCAGTTTAAGCCATTTGTTCATATAGATTTGATCAAGTTTTTTGACACAGCGCGTGGTCGGAGATCGCAGAATTTACTCAAAGATTTCTGTGGTGTTTGATAATCATGATTTATTAATTACTACGTAAATAATAGCCTAGTTATTTTCCATGTAATTTGTGTCTGCTTTAGTCTCTTTAAGTTTTGGATTTCCGACGAGTAATTTACTTCTTCTGTTGGTTGTGTGTATTATATATGAATCCAATAAGATATATAGTTGTGCAATGTGTTCTCTTTTTTAGATGGTGAATATTGTTTGCCATTAAAATTTCGTGGGAATTAACGCTGATGAAAAACACCCTAATTTTTAATCTACAGTTTAGATCTGACTACTACTCTTCTTGTATTGGAAAAATTGAGTTTACGTATTAAAGTGATACAAAGATAATATAACATGTCATGACACGTAGATCGATCAACGAATTATGACCGACAAAGAGGCACGAGTTGCCAACATAGAAAGAGGCACGAGCAGTTATTCAAGGAGTCCGAAACCCTTTTAATGATTTTTTGGACAAAAGTTACATTTTTAATGCTAAAAAAAAAGTTACATAAATAGCTAATTCGCAGTATAATACTGCGAATTACCTTAACGGAAATTTTGCCGTTAAAGCAATTCGCAGTATAATACTGCGAATTATAAATTTTGTTTTTGGTAATTCGCAATATAATACTGCGAATTACAATTTTTTTTTAAATTCGCAGTATTCTACTGCGAATTACTGTTCAATTTTTTTTTTTAATTTCGCATTATTACTGCGTGTTATTAAAATAAATAATTAGCAATACACATAACAATAATTCAAACACATAAAATATAGTACTATATTGCGAAATAATTATTAAATTCACTACAAGAAAGTAGGTTTTCTGTGGCGACTTTTAGTGGCGACATGAAAACTTGTCACAAAATTGATAGTTTTAGTGGCAACATTTATATCCGCCACTAAAAATTGTATTTTAGCGGCGACTCAAAAAATATCGCCACAAAGATGCCTTGTTTTTCTTTCCCTCCGAAATTATTTTTGGCTGAAAATGTTTTTGTGGCGATAAGTTTGGAGTTGCCACTAGAGGTATTTTAGAGGCGACTATGTCGCCCCAATTAGTAGAGCTTCTGTGGCGATATTTTTATTGTTGCTAAATTAAAGCCTTAAAATTAAGAAAATAAAAATTGAGAAAGTAAGTGACCCTTGTTTAGATTTGTTTTCTTCTTAATTCTCTTCCTTTTGTTCAATGTTCCCTACGAAGAATAAAACCCTAGCCCTTACAGCCCCTCTTCTTCTCAGATCTAGTTCATATCCATCGACTAACGATTGTAATTGTCGGTATTGTACCCACTTCTTCGCGGTTGTCTCGCTTTCGTTCTCAGGAATATAAATCTCCTATGCCTTGGCTTCGCCTCTCAGGAAATTGGTACGTCTCCTGTTTCTTTACGTTCTTTTATGAATGGGAAGGTAATTAGATTGGTTTTGTAACTAGTGATATCAGTAGTTTCCAGGAGTATTACATCAAACATCTACAACCCTAAAATCATTAGATGTAATTTTGAGATGAAAGTTTTAAATAAATAACTCTTCAGATGTCTTGCGCAGATTATTTTAGCAATTTCTAGAGGAATTACTGATTTTTTCTTTCATATCATTGTTTAAACATTGCTAATTTTTAGTTGCTTTTTGACAACATCATATTCTTAATTACATATTTTTCTTGTCGTGTTTCCCTTATTTTCAAATATATGTGTGCTGAAAAGCAAATAATTGTGTTCACCCGGCGCCCTCAATATATTAACTGGTGAACAATCCAAGTATTTTCTTCTTATAGTTTCTCTATCTATTCTTTGTTTTACAGCTTTAATTACTTCTGAGCTGAAGAACATTTGTTGTTTTATCAATTTCTATTGTAATGCAGTGTAGTCTCTGTTGCGCTTATAATTTTTTTTTTGTTTCTACTTCGGGGTGGAGTTGAAGTGAGGAAGAGTTACAATTTAGTTATTTGGTGGTAGGAAGTTTTTTTTCAGGGATCAATTTCTTCTCTCATGTTGCCTTTTCTTGATTTAAATTGTTTGATGTGCCTTGTTGTACAAAGAAACTTTAATATCCTTTTTAACTTTACGCTTTTAGGGTGTTGTATTTGGAAATCCTTCTTCTATAAAAGTAAACTTCGTGGAATTCATAATTTTATTTGTAGCTGTCATACATTTAACTGTTAGATGGTAGGTCTAAATCAAAAGGGTCTAGTCACTTGAATTTAGAGACGGCCAAAATTTTGTGTTAAATTAATTTTGAATCATTCATTAGTTGGTTTCATCAATTAAGTGTTTGATGTAGATTAGTTGAATTCCACATATGCAAGTCATTTGAGTAATTTGATCTAATTAACTGTAGCTTAGGCATGAAGAGTTGTATTCTGATTTGAGAATATTAGTGGTGAACTTTGATTAATAAGTAGAAGAAAGTCAATCTTCCAGTTGCTACATCACACTTTTTAACTTATGTATTTGGGAGGAGGGGGATTAGAGGATAAGAAGAAAATCATAGAAAATACATTTTGCCATAATAATTTTGCAAGTGTTAGTCTCTTTTTGAAATTTGCTTCATTATTTATTATCGCTCTATTTTTTCTCGTAATCCACTAAATCTTCTTTACTAGTTTAAGAACGATTACTTCTGTGCTCCTTTGAATTCTTTCTTATCATCAGTGTCTATATATACATAGCTACTAAGACTGTTTGACCTGATCATCCTATTGCCAGTGTGGTAAGCTTCTGTGACTTTTTTTTCTACTGCTTATGAAATTTACTACATATATTTGTTGTATATTTTCTTTGTTGATACTCTCTAGTCTACTTTATCATATGCTTGTTGTGTATTTTATTAGTACAGATCAAATTATAGATAGTATTAGAGAAATTGTATAAAAGAAAAAGAAGAATGAGATATGTTGAGCACAAGATCCTACTTAATATTGTAATTTTTATTTTATAATAATGATATTAAGGTGAGAGCATTATTTGTAGCATTAAATCTATTGCACATAAAAGGTTCTGGATTACATAGCTAAATGCTATATAAAGACTAATCAAAGAAGAAGTTACAGGAAATGCTTGCTATTAGAATTATGTAGATGCTTGCAAATGTAAATGTAATGTTAAGAACATGAATAAATAAGTAATAGGTAGCTTCAATTTAAATAATAGTAAATTATCTTGCTTATATTCATTTGCTTGCAGTTGTGCAACTAAAATTGAATAGTAATCATTTTAGGTGATATTATAAACTTCATTGTCTTTTCTTTGTTCTGTACCATCTGAAAAGTCTCAATTTATATGTTATTCAAGGTGACTGAATTTTCTATATGTTTGCAATGACACTTGGTAATACTCATCTCTTTTGGACATATTCATCATAGATGTAAGACAGAAATGATGATATTTAGAATGTTTGAGCTACTTAAGTCATTGACTCCCTTAATAAGTACGTTATGTTTATGTTCATAGAGTGAAAGAGTAAATCGAAAGGCCATCTATGCAAATTATTTGTTGTACATATGGAGATGATTAGTGATAATTTCTCCCGGCAGTGAGAAAAGAAGTTTTATTGAACAGTGAATACCATAAATAATAGAATTTGTTGCATTTATGATATATAGAACTTCAATTTCTGCCATCTTTCAAGATGTTGCTAGATTTTTTTCAAACCCCTTCATGCATAATATCATGTTATCAAAATGAAGCCTTGCTTTCATTCTTGTTTTTTCTTCCAATTTCAGGGACAACGTTGTTTATAATGGGAATGGTTGGCAAGGAGTTTGAAGATAGTATCTTGTGATTCTTTTGTTTTCATGTGTAGATACCATGACATGCACATATTTATAAAGTGTTTTCTTTGTATTGTGACATTTAAATAATGAAATATTCTTGTATTACTCTTCTTGAGAAATGTATGTGCCGTTGTTTTGGTATTGGTAACGGACTACTATTATATATTGGACGTAATAGTAAAATACATTGTATATTATTTTTTTAAATGTAAAGTTAGTATTTGTGGCGACCCATAGTCGCCTCTAAAAGAGATACAGAAAAATAGAGTTCTCTGTTGCGGCGATTTAATATCGCTACTAAATTATTAGGGGCGACTTTTATCGCTGCTAAAGCCCTCTTATTAGTGGCGACCCTCAGGAAATCCCTCCTGTCTATTATTATTTGTGGCGTTTTGTTTTACTGTTAGTGGCAGGTTAAGTCGCCACTAATGACTTCTTTCTGTGGCGACCGTCCGGAGTTGCCACAAAAGACATTCAGTTACGCATTTACTTGCAGCAATCCTGTGGTCGCCACTAAAGTCCTGTAGCAGCGACATTCTTGTCTTTTGTGGCGACTTTAGGCGCTGCTAAACACCTGATTTCTTGTAGTGATTTTTCTACAAAAAAATAAAAATTTTCACACGGGTTTTATTGTTTTCACAATTAACAAATTTTATTTTTGTTGTGTTATTGGTTGCTAATGTCCGAGTTTATTTTCATTTGCAAAATCTTGTACTTTTATCATAATTAAAATATGTCGAAATCTGAGTTATTTAAAAAAAAATTATCTAGCAAATTATTGCTAGGAAAATTGTTTATCTTCTCAAGTATTTTGATGCAAAATTACTTGTAACTCATAATCTTATGCATGCTGCTTATGTTGCTTTAAATTAATACAAGTCAGTTAGAAAGTAGTCTAAAAGCAATCAAAAATAGCGGACTATCAAAAAACTTCAACAAGAAGTTATTATGTGCAAATAAGTAATGGATTTAAATGATATATCTTCATAATATAATGAAAGTATAATTTAATCTGTTATAATATCTTATTTAACGCTTATTTTTAGCTATCATATTATCAATTAATGTTATTAAATAGAGTAATTTTATAATTATTTTTTAATTGATCTGATTGTATAAAATCATGTTTACATAATGCATAAAAATTCCTACAAATCATAATAATGGTCTTGCAATTTAAGATTTTATTATCTCCAACTAACAACTAACCAATAATACTCCGAAAAGAGCTTTACTTCATTATTCGTCAAAAAATCTCTATTGTGTTAGAAGTACGTGGTCCGACCTGAGATATTTTAGCAAAACACAATAGAGATTTTTTCTTAGCAAACATGAAAAGGTTAATTCTACAGGGAGTTTTGCATCAAATAAGCGTTATTTTTAATTCGCATGTTTTTTTTGAACTGACTTGTATTAATTTAAAGCAACATAAGCGGCATGCATAAGATTATGAGTTACAAGTAATTCTGCATCAAAATACTTGAGAAGACAAATAATTTTCCTAGCAATAATTTACTAGATATTTTTTTTAAAAATAACCCAGATTTCGACATATTTTAATTATGATAAAAGTACAAGATTTTGCAAATAAAAATAAACTCACACATTAGCAACCAATAGCACAACAAAAATAAAATTTATTAATTGTGAAAACGATAAAACCCATGTGGAAAAAGTTATTTTTTTTGTAGAAAAATTTAATAATTATTTCGCAATATAGTACTATATTTTATGTGTTTGAATTATTGTTATGTGTACTGCTAATTATTTTTTTTAATAACACGCAGTAATAATGCGAAATAAAAAAAATTGAACAGTATTATACTGCGAATTACCAAATTTTTTTTATATATAATTCGCAGTATTATACTGCGAATTGCTTTAATGGCAAAATTTCCGTTAAGGTAATTCGCAGTATTATACTGCGAATTAGCTATTTATGTAACTTTTTTTTAGTATTAAAAATATAAATTTTGTCCAAAAAATCATTAAAAAGGTTTCCGACTCGTTATTCAAGAGACTTTAGTACTCGTACCTATTTAAGTCCAAAAATTAAAGAGAATGAACCTGACAGTACAAAGGAGTACAGATACAATATTTAATGAGCCTTTAATATCAAAAACGATAGAGAATATATATTAAATACAATGATTATGTAACGTAGCATTTAATGTCTTTAATTATTTATAATGACCTTATTATGAAAAAGGCAAAACGTATATCTCCAAAATAGCTATAAAAGGGAGAGAATGGATTAATTGTAAGAACACGCAATATCAACTGAATATATTGAATTATTCTGTTTTAAGTTATCTATTCTGTTACTCTCAAAATCAATTGCATTTATTCATTTCTGATTATGAGTAGCCCGTATCTCCTCAACTAAAGGTCCACGAAGAGGTTTAGAAGAATCCTAACCCCTAGAAGAAGATCTTTGTGAGATAAAACCTTTAGTTAGAAGAGGGACTAGAACTAGGTGAGGGAACAGAATAACCACATGCAGATGAAGATCCAAAATTACGGAGTCTACCTCCTCTTCTGCTCCTATTGGGGGCGTTAGGGAAGTTATCGACTATGGGGACCTTTCTAGGGTTATGGTTTGATGAAGACATGATAATGCGAGGAAGAAGCAAACAAAGATTTGAGAAATTTAATGTTCAGAGAACTTTATGTGGTAAAGACAAAGAAAAAAGTTATATTTATACTAAGAAGCAACCGTCAAAGGAAAGAGTTCAATGATGGAAGGGTCATAATGATAACTGGCGCATCGTGAATCGTGAAATCATAAAAAAGCCTAAAAAAGTGCTACACAATTACAAAATCAATGAAAAGGTGACATGTGTGAAGAACATTAAATAGAAGTAAAAATTGAAGCGTCGATTCTGTCATTGCATTAATGGTGATAAAAATTCCCGCTTTAATAAAATTCCACTTTCCAAATATTCAATCGATGAATAAATGGCAAGTGAGGTGGCTATCTGTATTGGAAAAAAATGAGTCATGACATATTAAAGTGATATAAAGATGACGTGTTATGACACGTAGATCGATCAAAGAATTATGACTAGCAAATATAAGTCAATCGGTAATTGTCAACGCACTTTGACCAAGTTATCTGACACAAATTTATCTTACCGACCAAATTCGACCAATATTGTTGAAAATAAATTTTAATTATTTTAAAATTAGCGATATACTTTGTTTTCAATGGGCTCTAATTTAAAAATAATTAAAAATTATTTTCAACAATATTGGTCAAATTCGATCGGTAAGATAAATTTGTGCCAGATAACTTGGTCAAAATGTGTTGACAATTACCGATTGACTTCGGTCGAAAATATCTACCGTCAGCAGTCGCTCCCTATCAGCGACTATTATTTTTTCGACGAATTAAAAACAATCAAAAATCGATAACTTTTTACTCCATTCCGACCAATTTCGGTCGATTTTTCTTTATACTTTATGACGGTTTTTAGTAGCGTTCATGAATTGCGATGTACAAGTGAAATTTATTAATTTGTTACTCAAAATAATAAATTTTGTGAGAGTCTCTCAAAATATCTTCAACAGACTAACTTAATCTTGTGGGTGCTAAGTCATTTCCCCTCACCGACGTTGTGTAGATGGTGATGTGCTCATGAGGATCGAAAATCCCATCATATTTTAACACCTCTGGTATTTTGAACCAGTTTGGATTTAACTTCGGTGTCATGCTCGATTTGAACGGTAACTGGTGTATTTATTTGAGTCTGGTCCTTTCAGCACTGTCGATGTGCTCGGGATTTGGTCCATTTGACCATTTATTTCCCTCATAAATCACATAAGTTCCATTTTAAAAGGGATCATTCCTATTATTGTTACAGATCCACTATCGTTCCCCCTAGGTCCATCAAAGCCGGCTTCACCCTTCGTGGTGTTGTTATCAACCTTTTGTGTTGTTTGGTTTACGTGAGCATTGTGAGCACATGATTTTTGCACCAGGAAAATAATTCCAAAATTAAAATAAATATATTTTTGAGTGCAATTACTTGCTTTGCTTGAAATTAGTTATATTTTTGTGTGTTTGAATAAGTAAAAATTAGAAAAAATCAAAAAATAGTAGTAATTAGTTTGTTAGTTTAGTTAATTAGAAAAATTAGCAAAATAGCTTAAATAGGAGAAAATAAAGGAAAAAATAGCAGAAAAATTGCAAAAAATATTAGAAAATTAGAGTAATTAGTAGATTAGGATTTATAATTTTTCATAAAAGAAAAAGAAAAAAAAATATAAAAGAAAAGTGCATAAAAATTATTAAAATCAGAAAATACAAAATATATATGTTGTGTAAATAATTTTGGGCCAATTGTGGTCCAAACCAGTGGCCCAGTGAATTAGCCCAGTCACCTGGCCCGCCTGGCTTTTAATTGTGTTGATCATGGCCGTTCATTTTGGTGTATCTAACGGCCGAGAATATTAGGGGAGTTATTTGGTTTAATTAATGCTGAGATTTAATCTCAGCCGTCCGTGTGATTTAATATAACGGTTAGAGGCTTTAGTCTCATAAATAATCAAACGACGGCGTTTGAGTAACGCCTCTTTAGGACCGTTGATCTTGATCAAACGAGCGGCTAGGATTATCTCGGATCCTTGGCCTTTATAAGGGCTTTGTCTGAAGACGGCCGCCTCATTCTTTCTTTCGCCTAACCTAGCCGCCCCTCACCCCTCTCTTCTCTCTCTCGTCTTCATCAGAAAACCCTAAGCGGCCATGGCGGCCACCACCTTCTACGGTGGTCGCCGGCCTCCCTTACCTCTCCCATCTTCTTCTCCTTCTTCTTCATTCCATAACACACCCAAAACCCCCAAAAAATACCACCGTTCTTCAAAGTCCCGGTCACCGGAGTTACACCGGTGACCACCAAAGTATGAGAACCCACTTGAAACCAATGCCATTCTCTTCATCTCCCCTAGAGCTACCCAATCATACTATTGGCTACCCTCAAATCTTACCGGAATGTTTCGAATATCCCAAAAAGGGTCGTCGGAACCCTAACTCCGGCGACCCCAAATTCAACCCCTTCCAAGACTTCATCTTTTCCTCACCCAAACACCACCATACAGCCCAGAATCCCAAAAGGCTCCCCCTTTTGAGCCTAAGAGAAAGACCAGAGAGAAAAATTGAAGAAAAAGAGAGATCTGGAAAAGAATAAGAAAAAGAAAACAAGATTGAATAAAAAAGAAGCCTGAGGGTCTGGGAGAGTCTGAGAGATTAGAGAAACAGAGAAAAGAAAGAGATTAGGAAGCTCGGGGGACAGGCCCCGCGAGCTAAGTCCCTGATCCCTTTGTTTGCTTTCTATGCTTCATTTCTATGTATTTTTGTTTTGATTTGCATGCTTATGAGTGCCTGTTTATTTCTGTTCATCATGTTTTTCTCCTTTATTTGCTTTGCATGCTTCTCTGATAGACATAGATTATTACATTAGCTTCTTCTTTGTTTCATGCCTTCTTTGCTTGATTTCGCATGCTTTGACCTGTTCTTTCAAGATCATGTTTAGTACTAGGGTTCTATTTCCTTTTCATCCTCATATGTGTGTTCTGTTCCTGCTGAGTACACTGGTTCTTGATTGTTGGCCTGCAATATCATGACTATCTGTCTTCTCTGTTTCTTTTGGCATAATTAGTTCAGTTGTTCTCTTTTAGTATTCTGTGGCTGGTAGTTGTGTTGATGTCCCAGTGTTTCTTTGTCTACTATAGTATTGAGGTCCCTCACATTGTAGTTTTCAGTAGTTCTTCTGTCATCATACATGTTTTGATTCTGATATTATGTTTAAATTGCTTGTCTTTCATTGTCACTCGGTTTTGTATTAGATTACCTTTTGTTGGCTAGCAATATCTCAACTGCTTCTCTTTCTGTGTCTTCATATGTTTAGTCTTAGTAGAAGCTTGGTTATCTTTACTCATCTCTTATGTCAAGAACAACCTAAGTATGATTTGGGGTTTTCAGTGGCTCATTTAGCATAAAGAAGTTTTAACTAAGCTTGTTTAATGATTAATTGACACTGTTCTGTGATATGTGAGTTTGTAAGTCTATTGATTGGGATTCAACAATATTCAAACCTTTTCTTTGAATTTTGATTAATTGATAAACAACTTTGATTTCATTGGCCATGTGTGCAAATATTTGTGAAACTGGCTATGTTTGTAATAGCTTTGTGTTAATGAGAGCACTGTTAATATCTATCATGCCTAGGGGATTTGGTTATAGCTGTTAGTGTTAGGTTCCTGGGAAGTAGTTAGTTCTTAAATAGGATAAAACATTAAAAATGATCATAATTAGGCTATAGGTTTAATAATTGGCCCAAAAATGGTCAACCTTGCAAAGGGTTGACCAATTCTGTGAGCCCTAACACACAGTCCACCTTAAAACAGTGGCTGGTTGTGCAAAGGGCTATGTCTGCAAATGCAGACTAGCCCAGGCTCTATATTGAGCCCTGAACAGCAAAGTGGCCAAACCTGTAAAGGTTTTGGGCCCAGCTGTTCAGTATATGGCTTTGATAGCCCAAGCTAAGTCTCAACTTGAGACTGGCTAACTTTTAAATAGTTTAAACATATCAATAAAACAGGCTATGCCTGCAAGTAGCTTTAATTAGGAATAAATGGGTCTTAATTGACTGGAATTAGCTTAAAATGGCTAAATTTGAAATAGTTCTTAAAAATGAAACTGGCCAGCCCTTAAATACTAATGCTAGGGCTGGCTATTAGTTAAATAGTTCAAAACAAGTTGAAAATCTGCCCTAGGCAAGCTAGTAAATCAGCAGTGCCCTTAGGGGCATAATTGGGTATTAAAAAGGTAAAATAGTAACTAGTAAGAACTTAGGAGGGTAATAGGGACATTCATACTCCTGATTTCTGCAATTTTGCAGAGATTTAGGGGTATAATGGTCTCCTAAAAATGGGAAATCTGTAAAAATCTTTAACCCCTAAGGTCATATTAGTAAAAAGGCCCTAAAAGGAATCTTTTGGAACCTTCCAGCACATGCTGGAAGGGTTTTGGTAACTGAAAATGGGACTAAAGTGTAGAATAGATAATTTTAGGAGGGGGGAAGTGGGATTAATCCCATACTTCCTCCCCAAGTATTCAGCCCTAAAGGTTAGCTATAAATATACCTTCAAAGAGCTGAAAAAGGGGATTCCACTGTAGAACAATCTGAGCTAATATTTGGGGTTCCAAGCTGAAGCAATCTAAAATATATAGGCTATTATAATTAGCAATACAGAGAGAATTTTCTGGGATTTCTATCGGATTCCATTGGGTTATCTACTTGGGTCTTCTCTGTTTGCTGTGGACTTTGCTACTGCTGTGTGCTGTGTTTCCTTTTCTTCACTGTTGCATTCACTGCTGTTTCAATCCTTGCTGTGCTTACTTGCTTTACCCCCTAGACTCATCGGATTTCCTTTGTGGTTCAGGTACATGTCTTTTTCAATTGAAGTTGTATTGATGACCTTGATGAAATGAAAATGAAGATCCTGTGCCGTCGTGAAGTTATATTCTAATATTGATTAGTTCTAGTTGTAAATTAGTCATTGTAGTCTTTTATAGTAGCTGAAGAAACAAAAAACAGAGGCAATGTAATAGTATAGTAGTAGTAGTATAGTAGTAGTAGTATAGTAGTAGTATAATAGCTTATCACTTAGTTTAATTAGGAAAATACTCTAAAACATAAGTTAATTCATAATACTTGCAAAACTGATAAGCACTAAGTTCACAAACACCCGACCGTATAGTTAATTACATTATCACTGATTTGCATTTAGGTAATAATAAGTGAAAAGTGTTAGGTCAAGTAGTGATTCGTTCATGTTTTGGGTAATAATCTGATAATAAAACGAGTTGTAAGGGAATCAGCAGTATAATTATGCACAAGTCTTAGAGTCATTCATCTGTAGATGTTTAAAGTCGAACCATGGAATAATCAGACTGTATAATCGTTGTTAATATAGTTAGTCTAAATTCGAAGATCAGGAATAAAATCTGTAGCAGGCTATGGAAAGAGGTAACTGGATATTGAAGCTGTTTAATTCGAACCAAGTTTATAGTGTTAAAATGTTTAGCTAGAAATGCAACGATGAATATAGTCAATCCAGATTCACAGTTAATTGGGTTAGTAATTCTTCGAGTTTTCCTGTAAATCACCTTCTCAGATTCAGTATTGACTTCAAACATTAGTATAATAAGAAGCAGCCTATTAGTCCTGATATATGAAAACCAGTAATTGATTTGTAATTGATATGTGATGAATTGATGTATTGACCTTCTACTGAATAAATAAAATGCTTTTGTTCTTTTACTTCAATCACTGTAATTGTTATTTAGATTAAGCTTAATGTATATTATGGGCCCAAATCGTTATATCAAGTTGGCAAAGCCAGCAAGAAGAAGTCGAAAAGCCTGGGCTTCAAGTACCCAAATGGTTCAAAATGTATAAAATGTAAAGAAGATTAGGCCCAATTAAACAAGAAATCATATGGGCCTGGATTATTATAGTAATAGCATACGATTAAGGAAAAAACAAATATAGAAAACTTAGCCAAATGTTAGTATCCTTTAATAAATAATTTGGGACGAGCCTCGCCCGAATAACACCGGGGCCCCCATTTAGTAATGATATAAACACAAATAGACCTGGGAAAGCTAATAGCCAATTCCATAGCTTCTCCCAAAAGATTTAAAAGCCGATAGACGTTACTTTAGGGCACGATTTTAATATACCTTCCTATGAACGAGTGTGCACTTGGTGCGACTCAAATCCAAATCTCGGCAAAGCCGAAATACTCCAAAAGTCATAGGCGTACTGGTTGCGGTATGACTCGAGGCGTGTTTCCGCGATGTCGCCAATTCCTAAAAAATATTTAACGCAAAAGTACATTATGTTGTTAAAATCTATAACTGAGTCAAACAAAAGTCAAAAACGACAGTGGAGCGACCGTGCTAAAACCACGGAATCCGGGAGTGCCTAACACCTTCTCCCGGGTTAACAGAGTTCCTTATCCGGACCTCTGCTTCGCAGACATTTCAAGAGTCAAAATTCCTCGGATTCGGGATTAACCGGTGACTTGGGACACCATTGTCATTCCCAAGTGGCGACTCCGATTAATCTCTAATAAAATCCCGAACCGATTGTCCTTAAATTGGAAAAACTCCTTCCCTTACGTTATTTTATCCGTCTCGGGTAATTGAGCATCGGGGTATACCCTGCAAGTGTATTTATACACCCTAAGCAGTGTGGGGTAGTAAAAAGGGAGGTGTGACAGCTCTGGCGACTCTGCTGGGGATCCAACCCTGAATTTCGATTTCGGGGTTTAAGAACTCGAGCTCCTTAGAACTGCCGTTGGCGTTTTGTTTGACTTCATTATATGATTTGAATAACATGCTATGTGCTTTATCGCTTTGATATTATCTGGACTTTGTATATAAAATTGTGCCGAAAACCCTTCTCTCTTCTCCCCCGGGGATGTGCTTACTGGTTGAGACTTCCCTTTCTGTTAAAAGTCACCCTAAATTAAGAAAAATAGAGGCCGGATAAGTTACAAAGCCGATTGACTCCGCGGGTCACCGGTACGTAGCCCCCTCCTCGATTCGAGTTGTCCGCTCGGGTACACGGTCTAGCAATACATGGAACCGTAAGATTTTGAACATAGGTCTAGGACGATTATTTGCATCATATTTGACTTAGGGGACTCAACACAGGGGTTGGGTCCGTCTAGGACAGGTGACCCGGTATTGAAAAGACCGAGCATACTATGTGTTGCATTTTATTGTCCTTGATCGTTATGCGGACCGGCTAAAATCCCGAGATTGAAAAAATTGTTGAAAAAGGAAAAGAGAGAGAGGAAAACATTGATTTATAGAAAATAGGTACCCGAAAAATTTGAAATTTGAAAAAATAGGTGAAACATTTTTTGAAATAATTGGTCAAATAATCTGACCGAACTACGCAAGTTTGATTCTCGCCATTAGGTGGGATACGTAGGCAACCCTTAAACGGGTCCAACCACACTTTTAGAAAAAGACCAAAAAGATTTTCTTTTCAAATAATCGAGGTGATTGCTATTTTTGGAAATGGCCGAATGTTCCGAAAGGACAACGGAAGGTCTGTTTTTGCAAAAATGGCCACCTCGAAAATTATTTTCCTTTTCTTTGAAAACTTGCATTGAAGAAAAAAGATTTTTCCTTTTCTAAATAAAATCACCTTAATAAATGTGCAGGACGAGCACGATGATGAATGAACAATTTTCCCTAAATAAAATCCCTTTGGAGTTGAGATTATGGTGGCAGGACATGGGATTCGATGGTCAAGACTGGGTCAAAAAGTACTTGAAAGGCCTTACGGGGTTACTCGAAATAGTTCCTCGAGGTGATGTAATTAGAGCGTTGGTCTCGTTTTGGGATTCGGCACACAACGTATTTCATTTCCCAGATTTTGAGCTTACCCCTACTTTGGAGGAGATTGCCTTTTACATTGGGAAGACCGAGGTTCCGCTGAAAGGAAAATACCCGGTATCTCCGAGGATAGTGACAGTACATCGTTTCCTCGACTCTTTGAAAATCGCCCGGAATGTTCATAATGAAGATCTGACCAATGGATTTTGTTTTTTAAGCTTCATCTACAACAGGTTTGGACACGTTGGGGGTTTCAACGACCCAACCAACAAATTATGCTGTAAGTCCAACCGAGCGAAATGGGAAGAACACCGGAGGTTCGCATTTTTGGTGGCATTTCTTGGAGTTGTTGTATTCCCGAGGAAAGATGGACATATCAATATAAAAGTCGCCGGGTTAGCTTCCACACTGATAGTACAAGAAAACTGTACTCTGGCCCCGATGATTGTTGCGGATATCTATCGTGCTCTGACTGCGTGCAAAGCGGGGGCTACTTTCTTCGAAGGGTGTAACTTGATCTTGCAAATCTGGCTAATTGAGCATCTGTGCCACTACCCTTCCTTCTCGAGCTATGGTTCGGCCGATCGGACATGTTTGGAAGAGTTCAATGCGAGGACAAAAGAAGTAAAGTTGCCCGAGGGAGTCCAAGGCTGGATTGTGTATCTTCGATCACTAACTGACGGTCAAATTGATTGGACGTATGACTGGTTACCTCTTGACGAGGTGATATACATGCCAACGGAGGGATCGCCGTTTTTGATCATGGGTTTGAAGAGTATACAGCCTTATGCTCCATACAGAGCTTTGCGACAGTTAGGGCGGTGTCAGATTATTCCGAGGGATGGAGACCTCAGTGTGCAGGCTGTGGAGATTGGTCCGGACGGGCAATTCCCGGAAGCAAAAATCCGGCAAATCTGGAACGAATGCCAAAATCTGAAGATTGATACTTGTGTGCCGAATAGAGCAAGAAGGGAGATATCACCTGGATACTCCACCTGGTACCGACGAGGGGTTGAACACGAACGTCTTTCAAAGAGACCTCACTTGCAAGACCTGATAGAGCAATCCGAGGAAAATCTGAAATGGGCATCCAAGGAAAAGGAATACAAGGCCAAAATCAGTCTGTTGGAGGATAAACTGAGAAATCTTCATTTCGAGAGTGGCTTGCAAGCAGCATCCGATGAAGTGGAAAAGAAACAGGTGAAGAAAGAAAATGATATGTTGAAGGCTCAAATAGCTCAAATGAAAATTGCATCCGAGACCCCAGTTCGTTCAGCCCGGGATGAAAAGTTAATTGAGATTCTCCGGCGGAAAGTGAATGACTACAGCTTTGATTTGGATGCAGCTGAAAAAGAGTTAGTCAAGGCTCGGAAGCAAATGGACAAAGACGCCGAGGAAAGAGCCAAGTTGGTCCGGCAGCTGTGAGCACGTGATTTTTGCCCTACATGAGAATCACTCCCAGAAAATTCAAAAATAAAATAATTTGGTGTTAAGCATGATTTTTGTGATTTTTGTGTTATTTTTATTCTTACATTTTTTGCATTTTTGTGTGTGCGTGTTTATTTATTTAAATTAGTAAAATACAAAAATATATATATTACGTTTTGCATTTTAGTGTTTAATATCAAAATCAAGTGATATGTAACCATGTAGGATAATTGCAGTAAAAAATTAATATATATATATATACACACACATCATGGAGTCTAGTTTTTAAGAATGAAGAGATTGGGCCAAAACCCAATTCCATACAGAGGCCCAAACCACTGGTCCAGTCCGTCCCAACCCGTTACACCCCAAACGACGTCGTTCCGTCTTAAGTGAAGAGATCCAGGCCGTCGATCAGTGTTGATCCGATGGACCTCATTAATCGCTCCACTGTGCAATCCTGGCCGTTGGATTCTCATCATCCAACGGCCGAGATTAAAGCATCAATTTTAAACCTACCAAAGAACCCCCCATACCCCCCACCCGTTCATTCCCTCCCTTACTCATCTTCGTCTCTTCAGAGACGATCAATAGCCGCCGTACCTCCGCCACCCTCCGCCTACCGGAAATCGCCTCGCGGCGGTTCCGGTAGGCCAATCACTCCCATTTTTACACCACACACTCGTCTCAACCTCCCCATCCCAACCCCGTGCATGGCTTAGGTCGAATCCATCTGGAACTCCTCGAATCTTCATTTGAAGATTCGAGTCGAACTTCAACCAACTCTAATTGACCCCAAACTCAGGCCATACCCTTACCGGACCTCCCTCACACCATAACCCCCATTGATTTCCGTCGAATCTAACCAGAACCAGTAAAGCCCCAAATTTGGACCCTCAAGAACCCTAGAAAATCAAATGTTAAAATTCGTCCAATGAATCAAGATTTGGGGTCTAATGGGCCTTAATCGAAGTGTTTTTATTCAAGAACACTTCGACTAAGGTTCGTTCGATCTCAAAGCGAGCAAAGTCTGAGGCGAGCTCGGGTCCGTCGAGTATAAAGCTTTGGAGCCTCTCCCGTTGGTGCGGTTGTCATTGGTAATCAAGGTCTAATTAATTGTTTAGTTTAGTTTGCTTAACATGTTCTTCTTCTTCTATTCATCCTTTAAATTATGCTGGCCATCTTCAATGGACCTCTTTATTTGGTCGTTTCCTTCTATGTTTAGTGTTAAAATGAATCGTATATTCAGTTCGATTAAGGTCGTCAAGCATTTAATTCGTATTCGATTTGGTTCCTTGAATCTGCTTGAAGCATATTGAATCTGTAGGTCACTCATTTGTTATCCATTGTGTATGTTTATCGTCAACTAATCAATGGGGTCGAATAGTTTCGTATGTCTTGTTTATTAGCAGTGATTGAATAGCCGTTAGGAGTTAAATTGGTTGTTTGATTGATTGGTCATTATGAAATAGGAATTGAATTGGTTTGATTGGTTTGAATTAAAATAGGACTATGAATTGTACTCCTGGTAGTTTCTGCAAAGCATTAAGCTGATAGGCCTGTTGTGAACTAAGTAAAGTAATAGCTTAGGGAATGTGGATGACTGTGTAAAACACTGGTAGTTAAGTAGGAATCACATGGGCACAATATCACTAAGGGAAGGCACACCTGAATGTTAATATCATGACTGCCAGTGCATTGGTTGATTAAACAATGGTATAATGCACTTGTAGTGGGCTGGCAGAGCATGGGCTAGGCAGAGGGATGGGTCTGCCCAGGGGAATCTACTGGGCTGGCAGAGCAGAGTATGGGCAGGGTGGGTCTGCTGATTATTGTATTTTAGAGCTTCTGATTCTTTTGGCTTTGAGGAGCTCTTTTAACTATAAGTATAAGATATACATGTTGAGAAAAGGGGGGATATACAGAGAGGTAGATTAGAGAATACCTGGAGATTGAAAAAAGGGAGAGCAATCTGAGAGAGGCTAACAGGAGAAACATTATAGACAGAGATAGATTGGAGAGTACTTGGAGATACGGAAAAAGAGTTTGAGACAGTGAACTAGAGAGAAAAGAACACTGGACACATAGGAAGGGTTCACTATATACACATTTTTGGGGCTATACACACAGTGAGGACTGAGAACACACATATACAAGGCTATAGATAGAGAAAGTAAGAAGCCTAGACCAAGTGACTGTTTCATTGGCCTTTTGTCACTGTTTTCGTGTGTTTTTTAGTTGGGAGTGGCTGAGTAGTTGGTCATTTGATCGCTTGTTGTTCCTGTGTTGGTATTACTGTTCTCCTGCTTCTGCTACTGCTTGAGTTTATGCCTGGGTGTTGACCTGTTGCTGTTGGTTTTGGCTCCTGTTTTCCCTGCTATTGGCTGTTGTTACACTGCTGCTGTTACCCTACTGCATAGCTGATCTCTTGGTTCTTTAATTGCCAGGTACACATTCTAGAGACTGTTTTCCATACAGCATATCCAGTTGAAATAAAGTGAGACCCCAACCTCACTGGAGGTTGTATTAACTGCCATGTTTCCCTTTATAATTGATTGTATCAGTTTAGTCGTAATCAGGGCTACTGTTTTCTTTAAATGATTTGGATTTGTTGAATACTTAATTAGTAATGGTGTATTAGAATGGGAGACAGTGAGTATATTTGTTTGAATCTATAGATATATCTTCTTACATCTTGAAACATGTATGAGCTATAGGAATATCTTCTTGCATTATGATAATGAAAAACAGGGATTCAATTGTTAAGGAAGATAATTTATGGCCTATGCAAACCTCACGAGCTAACGGCAGTTATAGACAAAAACTTTAGAAATGGTCCAGTAGATTTTGTTCACTGTTTGGTGAACTGCTATTATGTTGGCTCGAAATGTTGAAAAATGCAAAATCCTGTTAAGCTTTTAGTATACAAATCTGGGCACTACTAGCTTCAATTTGCAATACTTAAGAGTGACTAATGATTACACAAAATTTGGTTAGTTTTTTTAGTAGGTTATTAAGGGAGATAATTCACAGCTAGGTTTTTTTGAAATACAAATAGTAATCCATGAATTAGACCATGAAGAGTTTGGTACGTGATAGGCTCAACCAGTTAGAGCAGAAGTAATTATGGGCTTCGCCTTCATTTTGAGACCACAACACCCTAACTGCGTATAAGACAATGGATTAGGTGGAAAAAATAATCAACCAAAAAATGTTAGTTCGATGTATCTAGTTCGGAATTTGCTAGGTTACTTGAGCAAATAACATCGCTTTAAATAGCAATCTGAATAAAATTAGTAACTAATGTTAGTGATGAACGTTAGCGTGAAGTTCAAAATGACTTTGGTATTACACCCAGTTAACTCCATCAGTACAACTCATCTAATATGGTCGGTTTAAATTAACTAGAGAATGGTTAGATGGTTCTGATATTT
The DNA here is from genome assembly GCA_032618575.1 of Nicotiana noctiflora. NCBI lineage: Eukaryota > Viridiplantae > Streptophyta > Magnoliopsida > Solanales > Solanaceae > Nicotiana > Nicotiana noctiflora. The sequence goes on from JASVEL010007721.1 coordinate 91,117, forward strand.
TGTCAAATTCGTACGTTATTTATAGTTTTTTTCTAGTTTTAGTATTATTCCTTTGTAGAACAAGGCATAAAATAATTTCCTCTATGCAAGCTCGAGCGCAATTTCCGTTCACATTGATCTAATAACTAATAAGGGGTCCGAGCTTATAAACATGCAATAAATTAGGACCTTTTTCTCCTTTGTTTTAGAGACGAATTTAATAGAAACGTAGACACTTTTAGGATTGTCTTTTTAAAAAATGAACGAGACGAGCCTCGCCAAAAAATACACAATTGTGGGGCCCTCGAATAATAGTCATGGAAACTTAGATTCGGAAGGACCGTCTAGTGAATTTCACGGTTTTTTTCCAAAGTTAAATAGACGATAGACTCTTTGGGCACGATTTGAAATAAAAGTTACCTTCCTGAATACGGGTGTGCATTTATGCAACCCAAATCTCACTCTCGGCGAAACTGAAATACATTAGAGCCGCAGGCGTACTGGTTACGGTGCGGCCCGAAATGTGTTTTCGTAACGTCGCAATTCTTCTAAAAAAATAAGAGCGAAGCATTAAAAGCACATAGTTAAAATACATAAAAGAATCAGATAGAAACAAAAATTGCAATTGAGCGACCGTGCTAAAACCACGGAATCCGGGAGTGCCTAACACCTTCTCCCGGGTTAACAGAATTCCTTATCCAGGTTTCTAGTTTCGCGGATTGTATTACGGAGTCATAAATTTCCTCGGTTCGGGATTAAACCGGTGACTTGGGACACCATTATTTTCCCAAGTGGCGACTCTGAATTAAATAAACTAATCCCGTCTCGATTGTCCTTTAATTGGAAAAAACTCCCTTATGCCCTCCCGTGCGCGTAAAAAGGAGGTGTGACAGCTCTGGCGACTATGCTGGGGACAAACCTCGAACTTCGGTTCGGGGTCTAAGAACTCGAGCTCATTTAAATTGTTATTTTGTCTATATCTGATTTTATTACATGTTTAATTAATGTGCTACATGTCTACCGCTTTGATATTAGTTGTACTGTATATACAAATTGCTATATGTTTACCGCTTTGATATTGCGTGAACTATATATAAAACTGTGCCGAAAACCCTTCTCTTCTTACCTCCGGGGGATGTGCTTACTGGTTGAGACTCCCCTTTTCTGTTAGTGTCAATACCCAAAATAAGAAAAGAGGCAGGATAAGTTACAAAGCCGGACGATCCCGCGGGTCCCCGGTACGTAGCTCCCTCCTCAAATCCGAGTCGTCCGCTCGGGTACACGGTCTAGTATCATTGAAAAGCATGAGGATATTGAGCCTAGATTCAGGACGTTTATTTGCATCATCTCTGACTTAGGGGACTCAACACAGGGGTTGGGTCCGTCTAGGACAGGTAACCCGAAAGGAAAGACCATCTTGCCATATCATATTTGTTGTGAGCATTTATTTAGACTGACATGCTGACCGGGTTCCTTTAAATACCGAAGAAAAAGAAAAACACGAAAGGAAATAGCATGGGGAAGTAAATATCTTTCAGAAAAATACAAAAAAATACGTTTCACCAACAAGTCCACGAATTTAGTTTGCCAATAAAAGACGGCAGAAGATTGACTTTGCCGAAAAATGGGTTTTTGACAAAATGTGTTTTTGACAGTCAATAAAGGAAAGATAGTTGTTTTGACGGACCGAACTACGCGAGTTTGATTCTCACCGAGTGTGAGATACGTAGGCAACCTCTAAACGGGTCCAACTCCCATATATTTCAAAATAAGTTTTAATGGCGGAATGCCAAGACATTTAATTTTGCCTTAACAACCACTCTTTTTTACCAGTCAAATCCTGAGGCCCGTTTCGTTTTTCAGAAAAGATAGTTTTGGGACAAATAAAAATTTCGTTTTCATCTAAGAATTACCTTAAATAAATGTGCAGAATGAGCACGAGTCAGAATACAACCGAAGCTATCATAAACAAGGTCCCCTTAAGTTTGCATAGGTGGTGGAGCGACTTGGGCGAGCAAGGACAAGATGCCGTTAAGTTGTACTTGGGAGATCTAGTGGGGCTGCTGAATATTCCCCCGAGAGGAGACATCATACGAGCTTTGATCTCATTCTGGGATCCGGCACACAATGTGTTCCACTTTTCAGACTTTGAACTCACACCAACACTGGAAGAATTAGCCGGATATGTCGGAAGACCAAAAGTCCCTATGAGGGAACAATACCTTATTGCACCAAGGGTAGTGACGGTACATCGGTTTTTGGATACGGTAAAAATCCGCAGAACTGTCCACAACCCAGACTTATCAGAAGGGTTCTGCACTTTGGCATTTCTGTATAACAAATATGGTCACTATGGGGGCTTCAACAAATACGAAAGCAAGATCTGCAGCGGAGACAATCGGTTAAAATGGGAGGAGCATAGACGCATCGCCTTCATGATAGCTTTCCTAGGTTCATTGATATTTCCTAGAAAGGATGGGAATATCAACATACATGTGGCAGGGGTCGTCAGTACTTTGATGAAACAGAACAACAGTACTTTGGCTCCCATGATAATATCGGACATCTCTCGTGCACTCACCATCTGCAAAGCTGGAGGGACTTTCTTTGAAGCTTGCAATGTATTGCTCCAAATGTGGATGATCGATCACTTATGTCGTCATCCGCAATTTATGAGGTATAGTTCACCGAAGAAAACTTGTATAGAAGAATTTCCTGCAAGGGTCGAGGGACATGAGTTGCCGGAGGGGATCGGCGGATGGATACGACTTTTGCGTTCGACTACAGCCAGCGAGATAGAATGGACGTTTGGTTGGCTACCCGTGGAAGAAGTCATATATGCATCGGCCGCAGAATCATATTTATTGCTAATGGGCCTCAACAGCATCCAACCCTACGCACCAGGTCGAGTATTGAGACAATTGGGACGATGCCAAATAATCCCAAAAGAAGAAGACCTCAGCCCACATGTAGTTGAAATTGGACCAGGAGGACAGTTCCCTGAAGCATTGGTCCGAAAGATTTGGAGTGAGTGTCAGACATTAAAAATAGACACTCGGGTGCGAGATCGAGCCCGGGGCGAAGTATCGTCGGAATACCCTGCATGGTATAGTAGAGATCTGGAGCATCAAAGGCCCGCAAAAGGCCTCACCTCAGGGAGTTTGCTGGAGCGTCACGAGAACAATGGGACTGGTTGGCTAGAGAAGAAGCCTATAGAACAAAGATCAGCAGGATAGAACAACGGACCCAAGAACTCCAATTTGAAATGGATGTGCAAACTGCCGCCAACGAAGGAGATAAAAAGAAGTTGGCACAAGAAAATGACTTCCTAAGAGCTCAAATCCAGCAAATGAAAAGGGATGCTGACAGACAGTTGAGGAGTCGGGCAGACGAAAAACTGATAAAGGGTCTGAAAAGCCGGGTTGCCGATGTCCAAAGAGAATTGGAAGAGTCTAAGGCCCAAACAGTGAGAATCCGAGCTAGCTGGAGAAAGGAGGCACATCAACATGCACTTCACCTACAACGGGTGGAAGAGGATTACACTGATATCGTCACCAGTTTAAGGGAAGCAAATGTTGTCCTCAGAGAACGGGTTTTCAAGCAAGCCCAGGATGCCAGAGCGGACCTCGACCGTTGCCACAATCTGATGGCTCGACTGCAAGAACAAATAGACAGGCTCTTAGACCAAGTCACCAACAACGCTCAACGATTGGGGGCGAAAAACCAGCAGATAGAGCGGCTACTCGGAGAAAGGGACATGATCAAGGACCGAATCGGGGAAATCGGGCACTACGTCACCATGAAGTGCCTAGCTTGTGAACAAATGCCCCGCACCGACCTTTTTGCTTCAATTATGGGCTATGTTCATCGGATCATGGAAGAATTAAGGGGACTACACAAGGACCTCACACCCGGGCCCGCGGCAAGGCCGAATGATGCCTCGCGGGCCCCCAGGAATTTTAGAGCAGTAGACCTTTGATTAAAAATGTATTTTTGAAATATTGGGTCAAGCCAGTTGGCATGTCATTTTACGTTTTCGAGTCAAGCATTTTCCTTTGTTTTGCTGATTGTTGTAAGACGTGTTTTGTAACTGCACGGTTTCATTTGATATAAAAGTTACTGAATTTTGCCACAATCCTGTTAACAGAACTACGCTCGGTCTGATTCACGCAAGAACGTGATACGTAGGCAATCCGCATAAAGATTCGACCACCACTAAAAAGAAAGAAAAAGAATCCAAAGGTTAAATAACAATAAGGCTTGCAAAGATAGTCGAAAGAGAGAAAAAAAAGAAGAAAAGAAAAAGAAAAAAGGCCGGAATGACGCATGTTAAGAGTACATGTAGAAAGGGTTATTTGGTTAGGTGCATTGCATCCAACGTGCTATAACATATCTGTCAAACTCGGTGAACTAACAAGTTTGTTGCATATTCCAGAAAGTTTAGCAGTTGGTTTGACAGAATATACTGGCCAGCCATCACTACCGTACTAGATCCAAAGGACCAGTTACAGTAAGCATGTCGAGTTCCGGCAAGAGTCTCGAGGAAGAAAAATCCGAGCTACAAGTTATGAAAGAAGAGGTAGACCGGTTAAAACAACAGATAACAGAGATGCACCTGGCCTGGGCCAGGGAACAGGCTTCACCAAATCGCCCTACTCTCGCCTCGGCTCCGGAACATCCGCCCATCGATCCTTCAACAAGCGCCCCAAGCTATCCTTACTTTCAGGGGGAAAACCCATATGCCACCCACATTCCACCAGCCAAACCAAATCCTCCTCCAGTCACCCCTATTTTTGTGGCACCTCCACCTGCTCCTCTGCAAAGGCCGGCCAGCGAGCCATATGTTCGGATCCATGACAACTCTTACTATCCTCCAGAGCCTACTTTCAGGGCTCCCGAACCACAATCACATACACCTCATTGGGATAATCCGGCAGAACCGGAAAAACACTTCCAAAGTTCGGAACACGAGGAAGTTGCCAGAAAAGTTAAAAGCCTGGAGCAGTCCTTCAGGAACATGCACGGTTTAGGCAACCAGGTCAGCGTCGCCTACAAAGATCTATGTCCATTTCCGGACGTCCAGTTGCCAGCGGGATTTAAAATGCCCAAATTCGATCTATACGAGGGGCATGGTGACCCAGTGGCCCACCTGCGGGGGTTTTGCAGTAAAATGAGAGGGGCCGGAGGACGGGACGAGCTTCTGATAGCCTACTTCGGCCAGAGTCCGGGAGGATCGGCGTTGGAGTGGTACACTAGACAGGATCCCAGTAGATGGTTTACGTGGGATGATCTGGCTCAAGCTTTTATCGGCCAGTTCCAATACAATCTTGAGATAATCCCCGACCGCCTATCATTGCTAAAAATAGAGAAGAAGCCTGCTGAAAGCTTCAGGGAATTTGGTTTCCGATGGAGGGAACAGGCGGCCAGGGTGGATCCACCGATGAGAGAGAGCGAGATGGTGGACTACTTCTTGCAGACATTAGAGCCCACCTACTTCGGACATCTGGTAACGTCCGTAGGCAAATCATTCACCGAGGTGATAAAAATGGGGGGTATGATCGAGGAAGGTTTGAAGGCCAACAAGATCATGAGTTACTCAGCACTGAAAGCCACCACTCAGGCTATCCAAAGTGGTACTGGAGGAGTACTGGGGAAAAAGAGGAGAGAGGAAGTTGCGGCCGTCGAGTCCGGGGCATGGTTCGGAAATAGAGGCCCCGCACCCCAATATAGCCCACCCCAACCTCACCACCAAAACTACTCTCACAACCCATATAGCCACCCGCAACATTATTATCCCGCACATGATCCCCATTTTACTGTCCACCATGCACAATCCTATTCTGCACCTCCTGTTCATGCACCGTGGCGGGCACCGAACCCCCAGAACAATCATCCACCCCCAAGAGCTTACAGAAACCCCTCGGGCGCGAGTTTCCATCCGAACCAAGCATTCAAGAGTGACAGGGTGCCAAGGCCAAAGACTTTCACTCCCCTGGGAGAGTCTTACACCAGTCTGTTCCACCGGTTGAAGCAAGTAGGGTTGCTAAATCCGGTTGAAGCTAAGCTACCAAACCCCTTTCCAAAGAATCTGGACCATTCAGTAAATTGTGCATACTGCTCAGGATGTCCGAGACACGACACGGAAAAGTGTTGGAGGTTGAAAACAGCCATCCAGGAGCTCATTGACACTCGCAGGATTGAGGTCCAGACTCCAACAGAGCCCAACATCAACCAAAACCCGCTCCCAGCTCATCATGAGACCAATATGATTGAGTTGGTACGGGCGGAGGAAGGAAAAGAGAAAGCCTCTCAGACCGTAATGATGATTAAGTCTAGCGGGGCAGGAACGAGAAAAGGGCCAAGCTTTGATGGGTCGCCCAGTTGCAAGAAGGACATACCAGGAGAGTCGGAAGCAGGAAAGGAAAGTGTGAACGAAGTACCGGTGAAGCCGGCCAAGATAGTTGTACCGGGGGCAGCAATCAAGCCCATCTTGACAGTAGCAGGCGTTCGAATGGATCCTTTCATCATCCAGCCGGCAACACAGTTGCCAGTAACTGATAGCCGGGCTGTCCCATGGAATTATGCTCGGATTACAACGACCTACAGAGGAAAGGAGGTGAAAGAGGAAGTTTGTGAAGCCCGAGGGTTGACCCGCTCGGGGAGATGTTTTGCCCTGCGGAATTGAGGAAGACCACTCCGGCAGTATTGAAAAAGCCGGTCACCGATGAAGAAGCAGAAGAATTCTTGAAAAAGATGAAGCTGCACGACTACTCCGTCTTAGAGCAGTTGAAGAAGACTCCGGCGCAAATATCATTGCTATCCTTGCTGATACATTCCGAAGAACATCGGCAAGCATTGATGAAAGTCCTGAATGAGGCACATGTACCGGATAAAATCTCGGTGAGCCATTTGGAGAAGATCACCAATCGGATCTTCGAAGCAAATCGGATCACCTTCACCGATGACGAGTTGCTTGAGGAAGGCACTGAGCATAACAGGGCTTTATATCTTACGGTGAAGTGTGAAGAGGCGGTGGTTACCAAAGTCTTGGTCGATAATGGGTCCAGTGCTAACATTTGTCCTCTCTCTACACTGGGCAAATTGAAGGTAGACATCGGCAGGGTACGCGAGAACAGGGTATGTGTCCGAGGGTTCGACGGAGGAGGCAAAGCGTCGGTTGGTGACATAGTGCTAGTCTTGACAATCGGGCCGGTGGAGTTCACCATGGAATTCCAGGTGCTGGACATGGTGGTGTCATATAACCTCCTAATAGGGCGACCATGGATTCATGCCGCAAGAGCAGTTCCGTCCAGCTTACACCAGCTCGTCAAGTTTGAATGGGACCAGCAGGAGATCGTCGTCCATGGAGAGAACGATCCACAATCAGGCACCATCATTCCCTTTGTTGAAACAGAAGAAGACGTTGGGCCGTGGGTGTATCAGGTCTGCGATGTGGTGTCCGCCCACCGAGTTCCGGAAGGGGAATGTATTCCCGGCGACAGAACAATTTCTGCGGATGTCATGGTGGCGCATGAAATGTTGCGACATGGTTTCGTACCCGGTAAAGGGCTAGGTGCATCTCTGCAAGGAATTATACAACCGGTATCAGTGGTCGAAAACTTGGGAACCTTCGGCTTGGGATTCCAGCCAACCTCGGAGGACATCCGGCGAGCAAAGAGGAGCAAGCAGAAAACATGGGTGCTCCCAAAGCCTGTTCCACGCCTTTCCCAATCTTTTGTCAGGTCCGGAGCAAGAGGACATCCGGCGCCAAAGATTCCCGGTCCTACGGTCAGGCCAGACGAAGAGTTCTTCAGGAAGTTCGAAAACCTATTCACAGATGTATGTATGCTCGAAGACGGTGAAGGATCCAGTCATGCCGAGATACAATTTGTGGGACCAAAGGCAAAACTGAATAACTGGAAGGCTACTCCTCTCCCTGTCCGGAAGGAGTCTTGGTAGTTTGTCTTGGATTGTTTTTCTTTCGAAATTTTGTATTGGGGGCTTGTCCCCGGAGTAAAATCCCTTTGTTTTTAGTTCATTTTTGATTTAAGTTTGCAGTTTGTTTTCCCTTTGTACAATTCCCATTAATGAAATGTGGTTCCTTCGCGTCTAATTTTGTTTATCTTTTTCCTTCTTTTTACTTTTCTGAACAGCCTTCTTGCAACCGATCTTAATGATATGGCGTGCTTAAAGATTAATCAACCCAGTCTAGAAAGTCAATCGGGTTTGGAAATAATAACACATGAAATAAGAAGTGACGAGAGTGAGTCAGAGTACGGCGATGATGAAGCCGTAGAGGAAATCGGTGAAGAACTAAGTCACTTCGAGGAAAAACCCAAACCGAACTTAAATGATACTGAGGCCGTTAATCTAGGGAATGCTGATGACGTCAAAGAAACCCGGATAAGTGTCCATATTGAACCCAATCTGAGAGAAGAACTGATCAAAACACTCATGGAGTTTAAAGACATTTTCGCATGGTCGTACGACGACATGCCAGGACTCAGCACTGATCTAGTGGTTCATAGATTACCCACCGATCCGGCATATCCTCCCGTCAAGCAAAAGCTGCGAAAATTCAAGACGGAGATGAGTGTGAAGATCAAGGAGGAGGTAACCAAGCAGTTGCAGGCGAAAGTCATTCGTGTCACTCGATACCCGGAATGGTTGGCTAACGTAGTACCGGTGCCAAAGAAAGACGGAAAGATCAGAGTATGCGTGGACTATCGCAATCTCAACAAGGCAAGTCCTAAGGATAATTTCCCACTCCCCAATATCCATATCCTGATTGATAATTGTGCCGGACGCGAAATTGGATCCTTTGTGGACTGTTATGCGGGATATCATCAGATTTTGATGGATGAAGAGGACGCAGAAAAGACGGCTTTTATCACACCGTGGGGGACTTATTGCTACCGAGTGATGCCGTTTGGTTTGAAGAATGCAGGGGCAACCTATATGAGGGCGATGACTACGGTATTCCATGATATGATACACAAGGAAATCGAGGTGTACGTGGATGATGTGATCATAAAGTCTAGGCGTCAAGAAGACCATGTTGCCGACCTCGGGAAGTTCTTTCAAAGACTTCGAAGGTACGACATCAAGCTCAATCCGGCCAAATGCGCATTCGGAGTTCCATCAGGAAAGCTGCTAGGATTCATCGTCGGCCGACGGGGCATTGAGTTGGACCCGTCCAAAATCAAGTCCATTCAGGAGTTAGCCCCGCCGAAGAATAAAACAGAGGTAATGAGTCTGTTGGGAAGGTTGAATTACATCAGTAGGTTTATTGCCCAACTTACGGCAACTTGTGAACCCATATTCCGCCTATTGAAGAAAGACGCTGCGATAGAATGGACGGCGGAATGTCAGGAAGCGTTTGACCGGATCAAAGGGTATCTGTCAAATCCACCCGTACTAGTTCCGCCTGAGCCAGGTAGACCCCTGATTCTTTATCCTGACGGTCTTGGAGAATTCGTTTGGCTGCGTACTGGGGCAGCATGATCTTACCGGCAGGAAGGAACGGGCCATTTACTACCTCAGTAAGAAGTTCACAGTCCACGAGGTCAAGTACACTCATCTAGAAAAGACATGTTGCGCCCCGACTTGGGTAGCCCAAAAGCTGAAACACTACTTGTCTTCTTACACCACTTACCTCATTTCGCGTTTGGATCCGCTGAAGTATATTTTCCAGAAACCCATGCCTACAGAGAGGTTAGCAAAGTGGCAAATATTACTTACGGAATTCGACATCATATACGTGACAAGGACGGCTATGAAAGCTCAAGCCCTGGCCGATCACTTAGCTGAAAATCCCGTTGATGACGAATACGAACCTTTGAGGACGTATTTTCCAGATGAGGAAGTATTGCAGATTGAGGGGTTGGAACTAACCAAGGATCCGGGATGGAAGCTCTTCTTCGATGGAGCGGCAAACGCAAAAGGAGTCGGAGTAGGGGCTGTGCTTATATCTGAAACAGGACATCATTATCCTGTTACTGCTCAACTGCGTTTTAACTGTACCAATAACATGGCCGAGTACGAGGCATGTATCTTGGGGTTGCGATTAGCGGTGGACATGGATGTACGGGACGTCTTGGTCTTGGGGGACTCGGACCTTCTAGTACATCAGATTCAGGGAGAATGGGAAACCAGAGATTTAAAGCTTATCCCATATCGTCAGTGTTTGCATGATTTGACCAAACGCTTTCGATCGGTAGAATTCAGGCACATCCCGAGGATGCATAATGAGGTTGCCGACGCGTTGGCTACTTTAGCGTCAATGCTACATCACCCGGACAAGGTTCGTGTCGATCCGTTACATATCCATGTCCGGAATCAACATGCTTATTGTAATGTAATAGAGGAAGAGGTGGATGGTGAGCCATGGTTTCATGATGTCAAGGAGTACCTCAGGTTAGGAATATACCCAGAGCAAGCAACTGGAGATCAAAAGCGAGCTATTCGGCGGTTGGCGAGCGGATTTTTCCTTAGTGGAGGGGTGCTATACAAAAGAACCCCAGACTTGGGATTGTTGAGATGTATAGATGCAAGTCAAGCCACAACAGTGATGACGGATATACACTCGGGAGTTTGCGGACCACACATGAGCGGATACGTATTGGCAAAGAAGATTCTTCGAGCAGGATACTACTGGCTCACTATGGAGCGGGATTGCATAAGTTTCGTGCGAAGATGCCATCAGTGTCAGATACACGGAGATTTGATTCATTCTCCGCCGACTGAATTGCATACAATGTCAGCACCATGGCCGTTTGTCGCATGGGGGATGGATGTCATTGGACCTATTGAGCCTGCGGCTTCCAATGGCCACAGATTCATTCTGGTAACGATTGATTATTTCACCAAGTGGGTAGAGGCCAAAACATTCAAATCAGTGACCAAGAAGGCGGTAGTGGACTTCGTACACTCCCACATCATCTGCAGGTTTGGAATTCCAAAGATGATCATTACGGATAACGGTGCAAATCTTAACAGTGGATTGATGAAAGAGGTATGTCAACAGTTCAAGATTACACACCGAAATTCCACACCGTATCGCCCAAAAGCAAACGGTGCGGTCGAGGCAGCAAACAAGAACATAAAGAAGATATTGAGGAAGATGATAGAAGGGTCTAGGCAGTGGCATGAAAAGCTACCATTTGCGCTGTTGGGTTATCGCACTACCGTCCGGACTTCGGTAGGTGCAACTCCTTACTTGTTAGTGTACGGGACCGAAGCAGTAATACCCGCAGAAGTTGAGATTCCGTCCCTCCGAATTGTCGCTGAAGCTGAGATTGATGACGACGAGTGGGTCAAAACCCGATTAGAGCAATTGAGCTTGATCGATGAAAAGAGATTGACAGCAGTATGTCACGGCCAATTGTATCAAAAGAGAATGGCGAGAGCATATAACAAGAAGGTACGTCCCGGGAGATTTGAAGTGGGACAGCATGTGCTGAAGAGAGTTCTACCCCATCAGGCCGAGGCGAAAGGCAAGTTCGCTCCAAATTGGCAAGGACCTTTTGTGGTAACTAGAGTATTATCCAACGGCGCTCTATGTCTGACTGATGTCGAGGGAAGATGCACCGATATGGCTATCAATTCTGATGCGGTTAAGAGATATTATGTGTAATTCTTTAATGCATTTGTCAACGTTTGGTTTCGTTTGTGTGTATTTGGCATTTTTCGGAGAATGAAATGACCAGAGGCAATTTTTCTACTACCCAAACACTTTAACCTTTGTTTCCCCATTTGAGCTTTAATTATTCTTTCATATACCCTCTTTCGGAATCATCAAGGAAGATGCGTAACAGAATAGAAAAGAAACAAAGAAGTAATACAAGAAAAAGTGAACTACGTTCGACCTGATTCCTCAAGAAGGATACGTAGGCGCCACACGGCTCGGTCATAATAAAATAAAAATCAAAAATCCCCCAAGCAACAAAACTGGGGCAGAAGTCATTGTTTCGTTTGAAAGATAGTGTGGATTCCGAAAGTTGTAATAAGCTAACCGTTGAGGCTAAGCCCTTTTCTTCAGCCTCACGCGCAGAAACCATGTCAAAAAACCAGAAAGACCTCTCGATCAGTATTTGAGAAGTGCCAAGTCATGCGAATGAAAGCCAAGAGTGACATCCCGACCCTCGATTGAATCCAGAATGCACAAGCCGAAAGGGGATAACGCTCTAGAGGGAATCTCAGGGGGTGATACCCCGCCGCAAGGAAAGAAAGCATAAATGAGAGAGTCTTAACGGTGAAAACCCTCGCGGGCACCTTAAGGCGAAGGAAGTCGAGAGAAATAAAATGAGAGAGTCTTACGGTGAAAACCTTTACGGGCACCTTAAGGCGACGGGAGATAGAGAGAAATGAGAGAATCTCATTAGTGAAAACCCTTTGAAGGGCACTGTGAGGTGACAGGATGAGATGGTTACAAGATGTCTGCATGAGACAAGGTTGGGACATCCGTTTACCTCTAGCGGGACGCGGTATCAGAAAGTGATTGACATGAATAGACTGGGTAGTTTAATCTCAAAGGCGCGGCATAACATTGGATCAGGCACACATTCAGATAAGTTTTCCTATTTTTGAGTTCAGAAAAGTTTTTCTCTTCTTTTGTCATTTGCGGTCGGTATTCTTTTCTTTTCTTTCATTTTTCGAAAATTGATTTTTCAAAGCTTACTACCAAGTCTCCCAAAGCAGTATATTGAAAGTGAATAGGCATGGAACAAGGCAATGAGACAGAAGTCGTTACGATAGTGAGATTGGGATGACAGGCCGAGTGGAAGGTTCGCAAGAATTATGGAGTATGATGGACACATGTGGCATGTCCGAAAAGATGATTTCACGCAACAGATCACCGGCTAAAAAGAGTCAAACCAAACCAAAGAGTGGAATAAAAGGAAAGATGAGAGGTCGTTCGTGGAAAAAGCATCTTCCCAAGCAAGCGTCAACGTCGTCCTCAAAGTTCGAGAGAGGCCAAGCAGCCGAAAGAGAATGGCCTCAACAAGAGTGGCACGACCACTCGCGGCGTTTTGAAACTAACAATTTTTCTTTGATTTAAAGCAGGAAAAGAGGGTCCGACGGCGGAAAAGCATACCGTCCAGAAGTTTATCACACTGGGGCAGAAAATTTTCTCCTGTTGCGAAAATTTTCTGGAAAGCAAGACTCGGAGGATAAGTGTAGAAAGCAACACAAGATGGGGTGATCTTTGAGCCGGGTATCATCTCCAGCAGTTATGGGAAAAAGAAAAATGGCTTCGAGATTCCCCCAGCAGTATTACATCCTATAATTTGATCAAGGAAACAAAAGCGTGAGTCCCAGAAGAGGTAGGGGAAGAAGGAAGAGAATGAGGGGTGAAGGAAACAAAGAATACTTCCTCAGCAGCACCACCACCAGCAGGCGAGTAAACAGTTCCAAAAAATATCCCCAGCAGCCAGAAGAAAAGTAATACGACCAGGGGAAAGCAATTCCAAGACAGGATAATTCAGAAGAGAAGGTGTTCCTAGAGGTAACGCAGGAAGAAGAAAATGGTACAAGAGGCGAAGGAAGGTAATCAAGATAGGATGAAATCAGTTGAAGTTGTAGTTGAAGTCGGGGAGCCCGCCTGGAGAATGGAGTGGCGATTTAATTTTGAAGTAGTAGTTGAAGTCGGGGAGCCCGCCCGGAGAATGGAGTGGCGATTTAATTTTGAAGTTATAGTTGAAGTCGGGAGCCCGCCCGGAGAATGGAGTGGCGATTTAATTTTGAAGTTATAGTTGAAGTCGGGGAGCCCGCCCGGAGAATGGAGTGGCGATTTAATTTTGAAGTTGTAGTTGAAGTCGGGGAGCCCGCCTGGAGAATGGAGTGGCGATTTAATTTTGAAGTAGTAGTTGAAGTCGGGGAGCCCGCCCGGAGAATGGAGTGGCGATTTAATTTTGAAGTTGTAGTTGAAGTCGGGGAGCCCGCCCGGAGAATGGAGTGGCGATTTAATTTTGAAGTAGTAGTTGAAGTCGGGAGCCCGCCCGGAGAATGGAGTGGCGATTTAATTTTGAAGTTATAGTTGAAGTCGGGGAGCCCGCCCGGAGAATGGAGTGGCGATTTAATTTTGAAGTTATAGTTGAAGTCGGGGAGCCCGCCCGGAGAATGGAGTGGCGATTTAATTTTGAAGTTGTAGTTGAAGTCGGGGAGCCCGCCCGGAGAATGGAGTGGCGATTTAATTTTGAAGTAGTAGTTGAAGTCGGGGAGCCCGCCTGGAGAATGGAGTGGCGATTTAATTTTGAAGTTGTAGTTGAAGTCAGGGAGCCCGCCTGGAGAATGGAGTGGCGATTTAATTTTGAAGTAGTAGTTGAAGTCGGGGAGCCCGCCTGGAGAATGGAGTGGCGATTTAATTTTGAAGTTATAGTTGAAGTCAGGGAGCCCGCCTGGAGAATGGAGTGGCGATTTTATATTGAAGTAATAGTTGAAGTCAGGGAGCCCGCCTGGAGAATGGAGTGGCGATTTAATTTTGAAGTAGTAGTTGAAGTCGGGGAGCCCGCCTGGAGAATGGAGTGGCGATTTAATTTTGAAGTTGTAGTTGAAGTCAGGGAGCCCGCCTGGAGAATGGAGTGGCGATTTAATTTTGAAGTTGTAGTTGAAGTCAGGGAGCCCGCCTGGAGAATGGAGTGGCGATTTAATTTTGAAGTAGTAGTTGAAGTCAGGGAGCCCGCCTGGAGAATGGAGTGGCGATTTAATTTTGAAGTTGTAGTTGAAGTCAGGGAGCCCGCCCTGGAGAATGGAGTGGCGATTTAATTTTGAAGTTGTAGTTGAAGTCAGGGAGCCCGCCTGGAGAATGGAGTGGCGATTTTATTTTGAAGTTGTAGTTGAAGTCAGGGAGCCCGCCTGGAGAATGGAGTGGCGATTTAATTTTGAAGTAGTAGTTGAAGTCAGGGAGCCCGCCTGGAGAATGGAGTGGCGATTTAATTTTGAAGTAGTAGTTGAAGTCAGGGAGCCCGCCTGGAGAATGGAGTGGCGATTTTGTTTCGAAGTAGTAGTTGAAGTCAGGGAGCCCGCCTGGAGAATGGAGTGGCAAGCTGTCTTGAGTTGGTAGAGGAAAGCGGTAGAATGTAACGGAAATCCCCGGCATGAATCCAAGTTCGTAAGCAAAGGGAGGCAACAAGGATCAGAACAGATAGACTCAGATTGCGAAGGAGAATAGTTCAAAGATCGTAAAGAAGGAGGCAATGGTCGGAGTTCGGCAATCAAGATAGGCCGAAATAACAACTGACAGAAGAGAAGAAGCGTCAGAAGAAACACCAAGTCAGACAGGATGGCAAGGAGCGCGACAAGATCAAGTTACAAAGATAGACAAGAACTTGTAGTACTGTAACTTAGTCTAGCTTTTTGTTTTTGTTGCTTAGTACGGTGTAACAATGAGATCAGCTAAGCGGTGGTAGCAGCAGTAACAGCAGTAACAACAGTAACAGCAGTAACAGCGAGATCGCAACAATCATGGTAGTCCCAGCTACCAGAACTTCCCGAACTACATTGACCTGATTCCCTTTTAGCCAGGGATATGTAGGAGACCTTTGAAGCAAGGTTCGGTCAAAACTTTTCCAAAATGCTTCATACGGAGTGCTCGAATGGGCAAAAATCGCTTATATCCGCTCATTTATCTTTGCACGAAAACTCTTCATGTTTACGCGCAAAGAGGGGCAGCTGTGAGCACGTGATTTTTGCCCTACATGAGAATCACTCCCAGAAAATTCAAAAATAAAATAATTTGGTGTTAAGCATGATTTTTGTGATTTTTGTGTTATTTTTATTCTTACATTTTTTGCATTTTTGTGTGTGCGTGTTTATTTATTTAAATTAGTAAAATACAAAAATATATATATTACGTTTTGCATTTTAGTGTTTAATATCAAAATCAAGTGATATGTAACCATGTAGGATAATTGCAGTAAAAAATTAATATATATATATATATATATATATATATATATATATATATATATATATATATATATATATACACACACATCATGGAGTCTAGTTTTTAAGAATGAAGAGATTGGGCCAAGACCCAATTCCATACAGAGGCCCAAACCACTGGTCCAGTCCGTCCCAACCCGTTACACCCCAAACGACGTCGTTCCGTCTTAAGTGAAGAGATCCAGGCCGTCGATCAGTGTTGATCCGATGGACCTCATTAATCGCTCCACTGTGCAATCCCGGCCGTTGGATTCTCATCATCCAACGGCCGAGATTAAAGCATTAATTCTAAACCTACCAAAGAACCCCCCATACCCCCCACACCCGTTCATTCCCTCCCTTACTCATCTTCGTCTCTTCAGAGACGATCAATAGCCGCCGTACCTCCGCCACCCTCCGCCTACCGGAAATCGCCTCGCGGCGGTTCCGGTAGGCCAATCACTCCCATTTTTACACCACACACTCGTCTCAACCTCCCCATCCCAACCCCGTGCATGGCTTAGGTCGAATCCATCTGGAACTCCTCGAATCTTCATTTGAAGATTCGAGTCGAACTTCAACCAACTCTAATTGACCCCAAACTCAGGCCATACCCTTACCGGACCTCCCTCACACCATAACCCCCATTGATTTCCGTCGAATCTAACCAGAACCAGTAAAGCCCCAAATTTGGACCCTCAAGAACCCTAGAAAATCAAATGTTAAAATTCGTCCAATGAATCAAGATTTGGGGTCTAATGGGCCTTAATCGAAGTGTTTTTATTCAAGAACACTTCGACTAAGGTTCGTTCGATCTCAAAGCGAGCAAAGTCTGAGGCGAGCTCGGGTCCGTCGAGTATAAAGCTTTGGAGCCTCTCCCGTTGGTGCGGTTGTCATTGGTAATCAAGGTCTAATTAATTGTTTAGTTTAGTTTGCTTAACATGTTCTTCTTCTTCTATTCATCCTTTAAATTATGCTGGCCATCTTCAATGGACCTCTTTATTTGGTCGTTTCCTTCTATGTTTAGTGTTAAAATGAATCGTATATTCAGTTCGATTAAGGTCGTCAAGCATTTAATTCGTATTCGATTTGGTTCCTTGAATCTGCTTGAAGCATATTGAATCTGTAGGTCACTCATTTGTTATCCATTGTGTATGTTTATCGTCAACTAATCAATGGGGTCGAATAGTTTCGTATGTCTTGTTTATTAGCAGTGATTGAATAGCCGTTAGGAGTTAAATTGGTTGTTTGATTGATTGGTCATTATGAAATAGGAATTGAATTGGTTTGATTGGTTTGAATTAAAATAGGACTATGAATTGTACTCCTGGTAGTTTCTGCAAAGCATTAAGCTGATAGGCCTGTTGTGAACTAAGTAAAGTAATAGCTTAGGGAATGTGGATGACTGTGTAAAACACTGGTAGTTAAGTAGGAATCACATGGGCACAATATCACTAAGGGAGGGCACACCTGAATGTTAATATCATGACTGCCAGTGCATTGGTTGATTAAACAATGGTATAATGCACTTGTAGTGGGCTGGCAGAGCATGGGCTAGGCAGAGGGATGGGTCTGCCCGGGGGAATATACTGGGCTGGCAGGCAGAGCATGGGCAGGGGGTGTCTGTTGATTATTGTATGTTAGAGTTTCTGATCCTTTTGGCTTGAGGGGAGTTCATTTAACTATAAGTATAAGATATACATGTTGAGAAAAGGGGGGATATACAGAGAGGTAGATTAGAGAATACCTGGAGATTGAAAAAAGGGAGAGCAATCTGAGAGAGGCTAACAGGAGAAACATTATAGACAGAGATAGATTGGAGAGTACTTGGAGATACGGAAAAAGAGTTTGAGACAGTGAACTAGAGAGAAAAGAACAC
This sequence comes from Nicotiana noctiflora, assembly GCA_032618575.1. Taxonomy (NCBI): domain Eukaryota; kingdom Viridiplantae; phylum Streptophyta; class Magnoliopsida; order Solanales; family Solanaceae; genus Nicotiana; species Nicotiana noctiflora. The sequence goes on from JASVEL010007721.1 coordinate 108,902, forward strand.
TGGACACATAGGAAGGGTTCACTATATACACATTTTTGGGGCTATACACACAGTGAGGACTGAGAACACACATATACAAGGCTATAGATAGAGAAAGTAAGAAGCCTAGACCAAGTGACTGTTTCATTGGCCTTTTGTCACTGTTTTCGTGTGTTTTTTAGTTGGGAGTGGCTGAGTAGTTGGTCATTTGATCGCTTGTTGTTCCTGTGTTGGTATTACTGTTCTCCTGCTTCTGCTACTGCTTGAGTTTATGCCTGGGTGTTGACCTGTTGCTGTTGGTTTTGGCTCCTGTTTTCCCCGCTATTGGCTGTTGTTACACTGCTGCTGTTACCCTACTGCATAGCTGATCTCTTGGTTCTTTAATTGCCAGGTACACATTCTAGAGACTGTTTTCCATACAGCATATCCAGTTGAAATAAAGTGAGACCCCAACCTCACTGGAGGTTGTATTAACTGCCATGTTTCCCTTTATAATTGATTGTATCAGTTTAGTCGTAATCAGGGCTACTGTTTTCTTTAAATGATTTGGATTTGTTGAATACTTAATTAGTAATGGTGTATTAGAATGGGAGACAGTGAGTATATTTGTTTGAATCTATAGATATATCTTCTTACATCTTGAAACATGTATGAGCTATAGGAATATCTTCTTGCATTATGATAATGAAAAACAGGGATTCAATTGTTAAGGAAGATAATTTATGGCCTATGCAAACCTCACGAGCTAACGACAGTTATAGACAAAAACTTTAGAAATGGTCCAGTAGATTTTGTTCACTGTTTGGTGAACTGCTATTATGTTGGCTCGAAATGTTGAAAAATGCAAAATCCTGTTAAGCTTTTAGTATACAAATCTGGGCACTACTAGCTTCAATTTGCAATACTTAAGAGTGACTAATGATTACACAAAATTTGGTTAGTTTTTTTTAGTAGGTTATTAAGGGAGATAATTCACAGCTAGGTTTTTTTGAAATACAAATAGTAATCCATGAATTAGACCATGAAGAGTTTGGTATGTGATAGGCTCAACCAGTTAGAGCAGAAGTAATTATGGGCTTCGCCTTCATTTTGAGACCACAACACCCTAACTGCGTATAAGACAATGGATTAGGTGGAAAAAATAATCAACCAAAAAATGTTAGTTCGATGTATCTAGTTCGGAATTTGCTAGGTTACTTGAGCAAATAACATCGCTTTAAATAGCAATCTGAATAAAATTAGTAACTAATGTTAGTGATGAACGTTAGCGTGAAGTTCAAAATGACTTTGGTATTACACCCAGTTAACTCCATCAGTACAACTCATCTAATATGGTCGGTTTAAATTAACTAGAGAATGGTTAGATGGTTCTGATATTTTGTCAAATTCGTACGTTATTTATAGTTTTTTTCTAGTTTTAGTATTATTCCTTTGTAGAACAAGGCATAAAATAATTTCCTCTATGCAAGCTCGAGCGCAATTTCCGTTCACATTGATCTAATAACTAATAAGGGGTCCGAGCTTATAAACATGCAATAAATTAGGACCTTTTTCTCCTTTGTTTTAGAGACGAATTTAATAGAAACGTAGACACTTTTAGGATTGTCTTTTTAAAAAATGAACGAGACGAGCCTCGCCAAAAAATACACAATTGTGGGGCCCTCGAATAATAGTCATGGAAACTTAGATTCGGAAGGACCGTCTAGTGAATTTCACGGTTTTTTTTCAAAGTTAAATAGACGATAGACTCTTTGGGCACGATTTGAAATAAAAGTTACCTTCCTGAATACGGGTGTGCATTTATGCAACCCAAATCTCACTCTCGGCGAAACTGAAATACATTAGAGCCGCAGGCGTACTGGTTACGGTGCGGCCCGAAATGTGTTTTCGTAACGTCGCAATTATTCTAAAAAAATAAGAGCGAAGCATTAAAAGCACATAGTTAAAATACATAAAAGAATCAGATAGAAACAAAAATTGCAATTGAGCGACCGTGCTAAAACCACGGAATCCGGGAGTGCCTAACACCTTCTCCCGGGTTAACAGAGTTCCTTATCCAGATTTCTAGTTTCGCAGACTGTATTACAGAGTCATAAATTTCCTCGGTTCGGGATTAAACCGGTGACTTGGAACACCATTATTTTTCCAAGTGGCGACTCTGAATTAAATAAACTAATCCCGTCTCGATTGTCCTTTAATTGGAAAAAACTCCCTTATGCCCTCCCGTGCGCGTAAAAAGGAGGTGTGACAGCAGCTACAAGGCAAGCATGATGTTGAAATAGCTCAGCTTAGAAAGAAAATGATCTCAGCCACAGTCCAAAGTAACAAGATTATCAAAGATCTTGAAGAAGAAAGAGAGCACTGCTACACGACTATGGCTAGATTGGAATTGAAGCTGCAACAAGTGCAAAAGGACAACCAACACACCTTGGATGCTCGCACTCAGCAAATAAGCCGTCTATTGCAAGAAAAAGGGGTCATCAGAGAAAAGATTGTTCGCATCGCCCAATACATCACCCGAAAGACTCAGCTTTGTGAAGATATGACTCGGAGGACTTTTGTATCCGCAGTGAAGTTTTTTGTACAACAAGTCATGGCCGACCTGGATAGGCTTCAAAGGGGTTTAGCATATAGGCCCGCGGCAAGGCCGAACGATGCCTCGCGGGCACTAGGTGCATTAATGTACTCTTAGGTCATGCATCGTCTTTTATTTTATTTTTCTTTTTCTTAAACATCACTTTGTAATCAAGGTTTTGAATTATCAATGAGAAAACAAAGTGTTGTTACCAATTCTTTTACTTTATGTCATTTCCTTCATATCCGCTAGGCAAATAAATAGGAGCGTGATTATGAAAACGGCAAAGAAAAAGCAATAAAAGAAGGAAAAGCAAGAGAAAAGCAAGAAAAGAGAAAAAGCAAAAAGAAAAGAAAAGAAGAGAAGAAAAGAAAGAAAGAAAAGAGCGGAAAAAGAAAAAGATGATTGAAGTGAGCAGCGGCCGGGATGATGCATAACGACTCGAGCGAATGTGTTTGTTTTTAAAGTCGTTACATCTTATTCATACGCTAACAACTAACAAGTGTTGATGTTTGTGAGTCCAGATTTTCTAGGCAACTGGCATACTGGCTACCCACTCATACAACACCAGATCCAAAAAGATGACAAAGGCTGTATCCCAGGAGATCGAGGAGACCATTGTAGACCCTGCTCACGAAGAAGAGATCGTGGATGTGGCAGGGATGAAAGAAGAAATGTACAAGTTAAGACAGCAGATGGCTGAAATGTACCGGGCTTGGTCGAGAGGTCAACCACTACCAGCCTATCCTGCTAACCCTGCATATGTCCCTCCAGCCAATCCTAACCCCGAGCCACCAACATTGAACTCATCCTCCACCTACCCCGATTACCCTCACTACTATGCTTCCACCTCCCAAATACCACCACCTCCAGCCAAGCAAACACCACCTCAGGTTCCACAAGTTGCTCCTGTATATGTGGCACCTCCGCCCGCTGTTATCCACAAATCCTCTAGCGAACCAATGTTTCATATCCAGGATTCTCACTACTACCCTCCGGAGCCTACTTTCAGACAACACGAGTCTCACGCTCCCATGATAGAAGCAAGTGCCGGGCAGGAGGAGATGGCTCGGAAGGTGAAGAGTCTTGAGAACGCTTTCCGCAATATGCAAGGGCTGGGAGGGCAAGTAAGTGTAGCCTACAAAGACCTGTGTTTGTTCCCTGAGGTGCAGCTTCCTGCAGGATTTAAGTTGCCCAAGTTCGACATGTACAACGGACACGGGGATCCGGTAGCTCATCTAAGAGGATATTGTAGCAAGATGAGAGGCGCGGGAGGTAGAGATGAATTGTTGATGGCGTATTTCAGCCAAAGTTTGAGTGGATCAGCGCTGGAATGGTATACCCGACAAGACCATACAAGATGGTTCATTTGGGATGATTTAGCACAAGCTTTTGCTAGTCATTTTCAGTACAATCTGGAGATCATACCCGACAGGTTATCCCTTACCAAGCTGGAGAAAAAGCCAGGAGAGAGCTTTAGAGAATAAGGTTTTAGATGGAGGGAACAGGCCGCTAGGGTGGATCCACCGATGAAAGAAGGAGAGATGGTGGATTGTTTTCTGCAAGCTTTGGATCCAACCTACTACGGCCATCTAGTGTCAGCAATTGGGAAAAGTTTCAACGAAGTTGTGAAAATGGGAAGTTTTGTAGAAGAAGGTTTGAAGACAAACAAAATTATGAGTTTTTCGGCTATCAAATCCACCAATCAAGCTATACAGAGTGGAAGCGGAGGAGTGATGGGAAAGAAGAAGAAAGAAGAAGTGGCAACCGTTGAAAGCAGGTCCTGGAGTCGCAACCCACATTATAATCCACCTAGACCCTATCGCCAACACCCACCAAGCCCAGCAACTCCATATAATCCACCACCACCATCCTACCCGCCAAATCCCTACAATGCACCAAGCCCATATAACCCACCACCACCACCATACCCACCGACCGTACCACATTACCATCACCCTCAAACCCAAGCTTATCCACCACCACCACCCCACGTGTGGAGAGCTCAAGCTCCACACAATGTGTACCATACCCAAAACACATACCCAACCCCTAAACCTTACCGAAACCAGAATAGACCCAGGCCGGACGCTGATTGGAGAAATAAAGCAAGAAAGACATTCACTCCTCTCGGAGAGTCATATACCAGTCTTTTCCACAGGTTGAAAGAATTGGGGATGTTGAGACCAATCGCACCAAAAAATCCGAACCCACCCCCGAAAAATCTTGATTCTTCTGTCAAATGTGAATATTGTTCAGGAACATTGGGCCACGATACTGAGAAGTGTTGGCAATTAAAGAATGCCATTCAAGATCTTATCGATGAGAGGAGAATTGAAGTGCAGGCTCCCGAGGCCCCAAACATTACCCAAAAATCCATTGCCGAATCATCACGAAACGAATATGATAGAACTGGTGCAGGGTGATGGCAATCAAAAACCATCTCAAGCCGTCATGATGATAAAGTCGAGTGACAAGTTAGAGAAAGAAATTGTGAAAGAGGAAGTAATTGTTGAGAAACCAAAGCCAGTAGTGATGGGAAGTTTAAAGGTGGTAGTTCCAAGTGCAAAGACGATCGTGACTGTGAAAGGAGCAAATGCAGAGCCAGTAATCATAAAACCAGTAGTGCAAATGCTAGTGGTGAATACAAAGACCGTGCCTTGGAACTATAATAAGGTAACAGTAGTTTACAAGGGAAAAGAGATTTCTGGTGAAATTAATGAAACGCATGGACTTACTCGATCCGGAAGGTGTTTTGCTTCAGAGGAACTGAGAAAGATGAAAACGGTAAAAGAAAGTCAACTGAAGAAGCCGGTGTCGGAGGAGGAAGCAGAGGAATTTCTTAAGAAAATGAAGTCGCAAGAGTACTCAGTGGTTGAGCAGTTAAGAAAGACCCCGGCCCAGATTTCTTTGTTATCTTTGTTGATACATTCAGAGGAGCACCGGAAGGCTCTTATGAAGATTCTAAATGAGGCTCATGTTCCGGAGAAGATTTCGGTGTGTCATTTGGAGAAGATTACCAGCAAAATTTTCGAGTCCAATAGAATCACCTTCTCTGATAGGGAGTTGCCGGTGGAAGGAACTGAACACAATAAAGCATTGTACCTCACGGTAAAGAGTGAAGAGTCAGTCGTGACCAGGGTATTGATTGACAATGGATCGAGCGCGAACATCTGCCCGCTATCAACTCTAGGGAAGCTGAACATTAGCCCGGATAGAATCCGGAGAAACAATATCAATGTGAGAGGGTTTGACGGCGGAGGTAAGAACACGTTGGGGGATATTATTTTGGAAGTGACCATCGGTCCCGTTGATTTTACAATGGAGTTCCAGGTGCTCGATATTGCCGTATCATATAACTTGCTGTTAGGTCGACCCTGGATTCATGCGGCCAAAGCGGTACCATCTTCTCTACACCAGATGGTCAAGTTTGAATGGGAGCAGCAAGAGATTGTTGTACACGGAGAGGAAAATGCTTGTAATGTGGTAGCACCTTTTGACGGTACCGATGGGGATCGGGGTCCTTGGGTCTACCAAGTGACGGATGCTGTTGAGGTGAATAGGGTTGCTGAAGGAGAAAAGTTATCAACCCCGATGTTGGCACCAACTGCTGTAATGGTGGCCAGAGAAATGCTGAAAAACGGATTTGCACCGGGGAGGGGATTAGGTAAAACACTGCAGGGAGTCACTCAACCAGTTCAGCTTCCGGAGAATAAAGGTACATTCGGCTTAGGGTTCAAACCCACCTTTGCCGATATCCAAAGAGCCTCTAAAGCCAAGAGAAACCGGACCTTTCCCAAACCCATACCAAAATTATCCGACATCTTTATCAGGCCTGGTACAAAACATCAACCATCTGCTGCAGCAAAGTGCATTGAGACCCAATTTGATGAAGAAATGCTTGGTTTCAAGAAATTGTTTTGGGAGGTGAATACGATTGAAGCAAGGGAAGGCACGAGCAACATGGACGTGCAATTTGTGGGGCCCAGAGTCACATTGAACAATTGGGAAGCTACTCCTTTCCTTATCCGGAAGGAGTCTTGGTAGTTAGCTCAAAATTTCATCATTGTTTCCCCCAAAAGTTGTTATAATTTCCCCATTCCCCTCATGAAAAAAAAAATCACCATGTATCCCGAACATCGTTCGTTTCTTTTATTAATGAAATGCGGTTTTTCCTTTTTCTTTCCTTTTGCCTTATTTTTCTTTATTTTTCCTTTTGTACAGTTTTGCATGTGTTGATTCCAATGCCATGTCATGCGTGAAGGATTCTAGACCCGGTTCTGACAATCACGCTACTATACAAGAAATTGAGGAAGACAGTGAAATAGAATGTGAGGATGAGGAAGCCCTGGAGGAAATAAGTAAGGACATGAAACAATACGAGGAAAAACCCAAGCCGAATCTGAGTGATACGGAATCTGTAAACTTGGGGAGCGAAGATGATGCCCGAGAAACAAAGATTAGTGTGCATTTGGAGGCACCCCTCAGGGATGAATTGATAGGGTTGTTACATGAATTTAAGGACATCTTTGCCTGGTCCTATGATGACATGCCCGAGCTTAGCACAGATTTAGTGGTACACAAGTTGCCTATCTACTCGGAATGCCGGCCAGTAAAACAAAAGCTGAGAAAATTCAAAACGGACATTAGCGTGAAGATAAAAGAAGAGGTGAATAAGCAGTTTGAGGCAAAGGTCATAAAAGTTACCAAGTACCCCACCTGGTTGGCAAATGTTGTGCCGGTCCCAAAGAAAGATGGCAAAACCAGAGTGTGTGTAGACTATAGAGACCTCAACAAAGCCAGTCCGAAGGATGACTTCCCATTGCCAAACATTCACATATTGATCGATAATTGCGCCAAGCATGAGATCGGTTCGTTTGTGGATTGTTACGCAGGTTATCACCAGATCCTGATGGACGAAGAAGATGCTGAGAAAACTGCCTTCATTACACCTTGGGGAACGTACTGTTACAGAGTAATGCCGTTTGGATTGAAGAATGCCGGGGCAACTTACATGAGGGCAATGACCACTATGTTTCATGATATGATGCATAGAGAAATTGAAGTATATGTGGACGATGTCATCATAAAGTCCGAAAACAACCTGATCACGTGAAGGATTTGAGGAAGTTTTTCCAAAGACTCCGGAGGTACAATCTAAAACTCAATCCGGCGAAGTGTGCTTTTGGAGTGCCTTCAGGGAAACTACTGGGGTTTATTATGAGTCGGCGAGGTATTGAACTGGATCCATCAAAGATCAAAGCTATTCAAAGTCTACCTCCGCCGAAGAACAAGAAGGAGGTCATGAGCTTATTAGGAAGGTTGAATTACATTAGTCGGTTCATTGCTCAATTGACATCAACATGCGAGCCGATCTTCAAGTCTGTTGAAGAAAGATGCTGCAGTGAAATGGACCGACGAATGTCAAGAAGCTTTTGACAAGATCAAGGAATATTTGGCCAATCCTCCGGTGTTAGTTCCTCCAGAACCAGGGCGTCCTCTGATTCTATATTTGACGGTGCTAGATAACTCTTTCGGTTGTGTACTGGGTCAACATGATGAGACAGGCAAGAAAGAACAAGCCATCTACTACCTCAGCAAAAAGTTTACATCTTACGAGGTGAAGTATACTCAACTGGAGAGAACTTGTTGTGCATTGATTTGGGTGGCTCAGAAGCTAAAGCATTATTTGTCAGCATACACTACGTACTTGATATCACGGCTGGATCCTTTGAAGTATATATTTCAGAAGCCCATGCCTACGGGAAGACTGGCCAAATGGCAGATTCTGCTCACAGAATTCGACATTGTCTATGTAACTCGTACGGCAATGAAGGCACAAGCTATTGCGGACCACTTAGCTGAGAATCCGGTGGATGATGAGTATGAGCCATTAAAAACATACTTTCCGGATGAAGAGGCAATGCTTGTCGAGGAGGTGGAGCAAGAGGAGAGGCCAGGATGGAAAATGTACTTTGACGGAGCCGTCAACAGCAGGGGCTTTGGAATCGGAGCGGTACTCATTTCAAGTACGGGTCAACACTATCCCGTCACAGCTCAGCTTCGATTTTTCTGTACCAACAATATGGCTGAATATGAGGCATGCATCTTGGGATTGAGGATGGCGATTGACATGGGTATTCAAGAGATTTTGGTCATGGGTGACTCGGATCTTTTGGTACACCAAATTCAAGGGGAATGGGAGACACGAGATTTGAAATTGATACCATATCGGTATTGTCTGCACGAGTTGTCTCAAAGATTCCAGTCTATAGAATTCAAGCATATCCCGAGAATGCACAATGAGATTGCAGATGCTTTGGCCACATTGTCTTCTATGTTGCATCATCCGGACAAGACATACATAGATCCGCTCCAGATCCAAGTCCGAGATCAGAATGCTTATTGCTTCGTTGTGGAAGAAGAGTCGGATGGAGAGCCGTGGTATCATGATATTAGAGAATACTTGAAAGCTGGCAAATACCCGGAGCAAGCCACCGGAGACCAAAAGAGAGCCATCAGGCGTCTAGCCAATGGATTTTTCTTCAGTGGAGGAGTGGTATACAAAAGGACACCAGATCTGGGCTTATTGAGATGTGTGGACGCACAACAAGCGGATGAAATTATGATTGAAGTACATGCTGGAGTATGCGGGCCTCACATGAGCGGATATGTTTTAGCAAAAAAAGATCTTGAGAGCTGGGTACTACTGGCTCACGATGGAGCGTGATTGTATCAGGTATGTAAAGAAATGCCATCAATGCCAGGTACATAGGGATCTGATCCATTCTCCGCCATACGAGTTGCACACGATGTCGGCACCTTGGCCCTTTGTTGCTTGGGGCATGGATGTCATCGGCCCAATAGATCCAGCCGCTTCTAATGGGCACAGGTTTATCTTGGTTGCAATTGATTATTTCACCAAGTGGGTCGAAGCTAAGACATTCAAGGCGGTGACGAAGAAAGCGGTGGTGGATTTTGTGCACGAGAATATCATATGCCGATTTGGAATCCCCAAGGTGATTATCACAGACAATGGAGCCAATTTAAACAGTCATCTCATGGCGGAAGTTTGTGAAAGGTTTAAGATCACGCACCGCAATTCCACACCTTATAGGCCAAAGGCGAATGGTGCAGTAGAGGCGGCAAATAAGAACATCAAGAAGATTCTCCGGAAAATGGTGGAGGGATCCAGGCAATGGCATGAAAAGTTACCCTTTGCTCTCATGGGTTACCGCACGACGGTACGTACTTCTATCGGAACCACACCTTATACACTGGTGTACGGAACGGAGGCTGTTATACCCGCAGAAATAGAAATACCGTCATTGCGAATTATAGCCGAATCTGAGATAGATGACGATGAATGGGTCAAGGCCCGATTAGAACAGTTGAATTTGATTGATGAGAAGAGATTGGCCGCAGTCTGCCATGGACAGTTGTATCAGCGGAGAATGGCCAGAGCATATAATAAGAAGGTACGACCCCGAAAGTTTGAAGTTGGACAACTGGTATTGAGGCGTATCTTACCACATTGGGCAGAGGCAAAAGGCAAGTTTGCGCCAAATTGGCAAGGACCGTTCGTGGTATCACGGGTGTTGTCCAATGGAGCATTATACTTAACTGATGTTGAAGGAAAGTGCGTAGAGACTGCTATCAATTCAGATGCAGTCAAAAGATACTATGTATGATTCCTTTTCAATTGTATGTTTTGTATTTTGTTGTGATTTTGGAATTGAAATGACGAAGGCATTCTATTCTCTATCCAAACACTCTATCCATTGTTAACCCCTTTGAGCCTTAATGAATGGATTCTTTCATATCCCTTTCTCGGAATCACTCTAATGCAATAAGTTCTCAATTGCCAGAATAAAAAAAAAAAATGAAAAAATGAAAAAAAAAGAAAGAGAAAGAAAAAGACAAAAATCGGGAAAAAGTCAAAAAAGAAATCCATCTAACTTATTGAAGTTGGATGAACTACGTCTGACTTGATCCCGAAAGGGTACGTAGGCAGCCTCTCTGAGGTTCAGTCACAATAAAGAAAAATCCAAAAATTCCCCACATATTGAAACTGGGGCAGAAGTTATGTTTTAATAATTCCGAGAGTTGTAAATATGTTTAACCCTCGTTGAAATTTTGAGCCTTTATATCTTTCTTTCTTAACCCGTCCAAAAGCCACGTTACAGTCCAAAGAAAGACCTTCTGATTGATTCTGAAATGACAACAAATACAACGAAGGAGGAGCGAAGTATCGGACAATACCCGTGGAACAGAAAACAAAATACAAAAAGCAAAAATGGAAAAATATAAAAATGAGAGAGTCTCACCAGTGAAAACCTTAGCCGGCACTGTGAGGCGATTGTGAGAAATAAAATGAGAGAGTCTCATCAGTGAAAACCTTAATCGGCACTGTGAGATGATTGTGAGGTTGAGAGAATAAACGAGAGAGTCTTATTGGTGAAAACCTTTCGAGGCACCATAAGGCGATCGTGAGGACTATCAAAAGAGAAAAGGCAACAAAAAAGAGTATTGGTTTGGGTCAAAGGCAATTCAGAGTCAGAATAATGATTGGAACGAACTGGGTCAGAGTTTAAATACATGGCATGGTCAGCGGAATCAGCCAGCAAATACCCAGATAAGTTCTGTCATCTCTCCAAAATACCCTTACCTTTCTTTCATTTTTTCCGCATTTCATTGTTTACCCTTTTGAGAGCTAACTACCAGCTCCTGATAACGGAAGATTGAAATAACACTGGATCGGAAAGAATGGAAGATTGGGGAAAGGAATAAAGAAGCTTGGCAAACATGGCCAAAGAAAATGAAAACAAGACAAAAATGGAAAAAATGAGAAAATACAAAAAAGAGTCTGCAAGGGACAAGAAGTCGAAAGCCATGCAACATGAAAAAGCAAAAACAAAGGAAGCAATAAGAAGTGGGGACGGCAGATGCCAGTTGCCAGCATTTTATATCTAATAAATTTTGTTTCATGCAGGAACAAATTGTCACTAATCACTTTAAAGTGAATGCGACCAATGTGGAAAATTTAAAATACCAAAAAGAGAAAGTCTGCCGAATAAGTGGAGAAATTCACAGGCAAGAGATAACTTGGTAAAAGAAAATACCAAAAAGAGGAGGTAACATATTTTAAATCCATTCCCCAATCCTCAGGCTGAGGGAATATTTTTCTGCATTTGCATTGCACGTTTAAATTTCTGTTAGGCGCCCACCTTCAAATACGGGAATATTTTCTGCATTTTGCATTGCACGTTTAATTTTTGTTAGGCGCCCACCTTCAAATACGGAAATATTTTTCTGCATTCACATTGCACGTTTAATTTCTGTTAGGCGCCCACCTTCAAATTCGGGAATATTTTCTGCATTCGCATTGCACGTTTAAATTTCCGTTAGGCGCCCACCTTCAAATTCGGGAATATTTTCTGCATTCGCATTGCACGTTTAAATTGCTGTTAGGCGCCCACCTTCAAATACGGGAATATTTTTCTGCATCCGCATTGCACGTTTAAATTTCTGTTAGGCGCCCACCTTCAAATACGGGAATATTTTCTGCATTCGCATTGCACGTTTAAAATACCAAAAAGAGAAAGTCTGCTGAATAGGTGGAGAAATTCACAGGCAAGAGATAAGTTGGTAAAAGAAAATACCAAAAAGAGGAGGTAACATATTTTTAAAATCCACTCCCCAGTCCTCAGGCTGAGGGAATATTTTCTGCATCGCATTGCACGTTTAATTTCTGTTAGGCGCCCACCTTCAAATACGGGAATATTTTCTGCATCGCATTGCACGTTTCAATTCCGTTAGGCGCCCACCTTCAAATACGGGAATATTTTCTGCATTCGCATTGCACGTTTCAATTCCGTTAGGCGCCCACCTTCAAATACGGGAATATTTTCTGCATTCGCATTGCACGTTTCAATTCTGTTAGGCGCCCACCTTCAAATTCGGGAATATTTTCTGCATTCGCATTGCACGTTTAAATTTCTGTTAGGCGCCCACCTTCAAATTCGGGAATATTTTCTGCATTCGCATTGCACGTTTAAATTTCTGTTAGGCGCCCACCTTCAAATTCGGGAATATTTTCTGCATTCGCATTGCATGTTTAAATTTCTGTTAGGCGCCCACCTTCAAATTCGGGAATATTTTCTGCATTCGCATTGCACGTTTAATTTCTGTTAGGCGCCCACCTTCAAATTCGGCAATATTTTCTGCATTTGCATTGCACGTTTAAATTTCTGTTAGGCGCCCACCTTCAAATACGGGAATATTTTCTGCATTTGCATTGCACGTTTCAATTCTGTTAGGCGCCCACCTTCAAATTCGGGAATACTTTTCTGCATCGCATTGCACGTTTCAATTCTGTTAGGCGCCCACCTTCAAATTCGGGAATACTTTTCTGCATTCGCATTGCACGTTTCAATTCCGTTAGGCGCCCACCTTCAAATACGGGAATACTTTTCTGCATTCGCATTGCACGTTTCAATTCTGTTAGGCGCCCACCTTCAAATACGGGAATATTTTCTGCATCATCATGGTTTATATTTAAAAGCCCACACTGGGGCAGAAAAAGAAAAAAAGAGGTAGTTTGTTGTTTTGTTTTGAGCAGGTTCAGCTCGGGATCAAGAAAAAACAAGAAAATCAACAAAAAAGAGAGTCATCAAGAAAAACAAGAAAATCAACAAAAAGGGAAGATTCTGCATCACCGGAAAGGGAAGAAGAGCATAAAGCTAGATTAGGAACAATTGTAATTGTAGCATCGTAGCTTAGAATAGCTTCTTCATTTTACATTCCCCCCCCCCGGTGTAATAAGGAGTAAGTCAGCAGGTCTCAACAGTGTCAATGCAACAGTGAGTCCGGTAGTTTTTAAAACTGCCAGACCTTCCCGAACTACACTGACCTGATTCTTGTTTAGCCCAGGATATGTAGGCAACCTCTAAAGCAGGGTGCGGTCAAAAGGTTTTCAAAAATGCTTTCACGGAATATGCCGATGTGCAAAAATCTCTCATTATCGCTCACTTGTCTTTGCACTGAAACTCTTCGTGTTCCCGAGCAAAGAGGGGCAGCTGTGAGCACATGATTTTTGCACCAGGAAAATAATTTCAAAATTAAAATAAATATATTTTTGAGTGCAATTACTTGCTTTGCTTGAAATTAGTTATATTTTTGTGTGTTTGAATAAGTAAAAATTAGAAAAAATCAAAAAATAGTAGTAATTAGTTTGTTAGTTTAGTTAATTAGAAAAATTAGCAAAATAGCTTAAATAGGAGAAAATAAAGGAAAAAATAGCAGAAAAATTGCAAAAAATATTAGAAAATTAGAGTAATTAGTAGATTAGGATTTATAATTTTTCATAAAAGAAAAAGAAAAAAAATATAAAAGAAAAGTGCATAAAAATTATTAAAATCAGAAAATACAAAATATATATGCTGTGTAAATAATTTTGGGCCAATTGTGGTCCAAACCAGTGGCCCAGTGAATTAGCCCAGTCACCTGGCCCGCCTGGCTTTTAATTGTGTTGATCATGGCCGTTCATTTTGGTGTATCTAACGGCCGAGAATATTAGGGGAGTTATTTGGTTTAATTAATGCTGAGATTTAATCTCAGCCGTCCGTGTGATTTAATCTAACGGTTAGAGGCTTTAGTCTCATAAATAATCAAACGACGGCGTTTGAGTAACGCCTCTTTAGGACCGTTGATCTTGATCAAACGAGCGGCTAGGATTATCTCGGATCCTTGGCCTTTATAAGGGCTTTGTCTGAAGACGGCCGCCTCATTCTTTCTTTCGCCTAACCTAGCCGCCCCTCACCCCTCTCTTCTCTCTTTCGTCTTCATCAGAAAACCCTAAGCGGCCATGGCGGCCACCACCTTCTACGGTGGTCGCCGGCCTCCCTTACCTCTCCCATCTTCTTCTCCTTCTTCTTCATTCCATAACACACCCAAAACCCCCAAAAAATACCACCGTTCTTCAAAGTCCCGGTCACCGGAGTTACACCGGTGACCACCAAAGTATGAGAACCCACTTGAAACCAATGCCATTCTCTTCATCTCCCCTAGAGCTACCCAATCATACTATTGGCTACCCTCGAATCTTACCGGAATGTTTCGAATATCCCAAAAAGGGTCGTCGGAACCCTAACTCCGGCGACCCCAAATTCAACCCCTTCCAAGACTTCATCTTTTCCTCACCCAAACACCACCATACAACCCAGAATCCCAAAAGGCTCCCCCTTTTGAGCCTAAGAGAAAGACCAGAGAGAAAAATTGAAGAAAAAGAGAGATCTGGAAAAGAATAAGAAAAAGAAAACAAGATTGAATAAAAAAGAAGCCTGAGGGTCTGGGAGAGTCTGAGAGATTAGAGAAACAGAGAAAAGAAAGAGATTAGGAAGCTCGGGGGACATGCCCCGCGAGCTAAGTCCCTGATCCCTTTGTTTGCTTTCTATGCTTCATTTCTATGTATTTTTGTTTTGATTTGCATGATTATGAGTGCCTGTTTATTTCTGTTCATCATGTTTTTCTCCTTTATTTGCTTTGCATGCTTCTCTGATAGACATAGATTATTACATTAGCTTCTTCTTTGTTTCATGCCTTCTTTGCTTGATTTCGCATGCTTTGACTTGTTCTTTCAAGATCATGTTTAGTACTAGGGTTCTATTTCCTTTTCATCCTCATATGTGTGTTCTGTTCCTGCTGAGTACACTGGTTCTTGATTGTTGGCCTGCAATATCATGACTATCTGTCTTCTCTGTTTCTTTTGGCATAATTAGTTCAGTTGTTCTCTTTTAGTATTCTGTGGCTGGTAGTTATGTTGATGTCCCAGTGTTTCTTTATCTACTATAGTATTGAGGTCCCTCACATTGTAGTTTTCAGTAGTTCTTCTGTCATCATACATGTTTTGATTCTGATATTATGTTTAAATTGCTTGTCTTTCATTGTCACTCGGTTTTGTATTAGATTACCTTTTGTTGGCTAGCAATATCTCAACTGCTTCTCTTTCTGTGTCTTCATATGTTTAGTCTTAGTAGAAGCTTGGTTATCTTTACTCATCTCTTATGTCAAGAACAACCTAAGTATTATTTGGGGTTTTCAGTGGCTCATTTAGCATAAAGAAGTTTTAACTAAGCTTGTTTAATGATTAATTGACACTGTTCTGTGATATGTGAGTTTGTAAGTCTATTGATTGGGATTCAACAATATTCAAACCTTTTCTTTGAATTTTGATTAATTGATAAACAACTTTGATTTCATTGGCCATGTGTGCAAATATTTGTGAAACTGGCTATGTTTGTAATAGCTTTGTGTTAATGAGAGCACTGTTAATATCTATCATGCCTAGGGGATTTGGTTATAGTTGTTAATGTTAGGTTCCTTGGAAGTGGTTAGTTCTTAAATAGGATAAAACACTAAAAATGATCAAAATAGGCTACAAGTTTAATAATTGGCCTAAGAATGGTCAACCTTGCAAAGGGTTGACCAATTCTGTGAGCCCTAACACACAGTCCACCTTAAAACAGTGGCTGGTTGTGCAAAGGGGCTATGTCTGCAAATGCAGACTAGCCCAGGCTCTATATTGAGCCCTGAACAGCAAAGTGGCCAAACCTGTAAAGGTTTTGGGCCCAGCTGTTCAGTATATGGCTTTGATAGCCCAAGCTAAGTCTCAACTTGAGACTGGCTAACTTTTAAATAGTTTAAACATATCAATAAAACAGGCTATGCCTGCAAGTAGCTTTAATTAGGAATAAATGGGTCTTAATTGACTGGAATTAGCTTAAAAATGGCTAAATTTGAAATAGTTCTTAAAAATGAAACTGGCCAGCCCTTAAATACTAATGCTAGGGCTGGCTATTAGTTAAATAGTTCAAAACAAGCTGAAAATCTGCCCTAGGCAAGCTAGTAAATCAGCAGTGCCCTTAGGGGTATAATTGGGTATTAAAAAGGTAAAATAGTAACTAGTAAGAACTTAGGAGGGTAATAGGGACATTCATACTCCTGATTTCTGCAATTTTGCAGAGATTTAGGGGTATAATGGTCTCCTAAAAATGGGAAATCTGTAAAAATCTTTAACCCCTAAGGTCATATTAGTAAAAAGGCCCTAAAAGGAATCTTTTGGAACCTTCCAGCACATGCTGGAAGGGTTTTGGTAACTGAAAATGGGACTAAAGTGTAGAATAGATAATTTTAGGAGGGGGGAAGTGGGATTAATCCCATACTTCCTCCCCAAGTATTCAGCCCTAAAGGTTAGCTATAAATATACCTTCAAAGAGCTGAAAAAGGGGATTCCACTGTAGAACAATCTGAGCTAATATTTGGGGTTCCAAGCTGAAGCAATCTAAAATATATAGGCTATTATAATTAGCAATACAGAGAGAATTTTCTGGGATTTCTATCGGATTCCATTGGGTTATCTACTTGGGTCTTCTCTGTTTGCTGTGGACTTTGCTACTGCTGTGTGCTGTGTTTCCTTTTCTTCACTGTTGCATTCACTGCTGTTTCAATCCTTGCTGTGCTTACTTGCTTTACCCCTAGACTCATCGGATTTCCTTTGTGGTTCAGGTACATGTCTTTTTCAATTGAAGTTGTATTGATGACCTTGATGAAATGAAAATGAAGATCCTGTGCCGTCGTGAAGTTATATTCTAATATTGATTAGTTCTAGTTGTAAATTAGTCATTGTAGTCTTTTATAGTAGCTGAAGAAACAAAAAACAGAGGCAATGTAATAGTATAGTAGTAGTAGTATAGTAGTAGTAGTATAGTAGTAGTATAATAGCTTATCACTTAGTTTAATTAGGAAAATACTCTAAAACATAAGTTAATTCATAATACTTGCAAAACTGATAAGCACTAAGTTCACAAACACCCGACCGTATAGTTAATTACATTATCACTGATTTGCATTTAGGTAATAATAAGTGAAAAGTGTTAGGTCAAGCAGTGATTCGTTCATGTTTTGGGTAATAATCTGATAATAAAACGAGTTGTAAGGGAATCAGCAGTATAATTATGCACAAGTCTTAGAGTCATTCATCTGTAGATGTTTAAAGTCGAACCATGGAATAATCAGACTGTATAATCGTTGTTAATATAGTTAGTCTAAATTCGAAGATCAGGAATAAAATCTGTAGCAGGCTATGGAAAGAGGTAACTGGATATTGAAGCTGTTTAATTCGAACCAAGTTTATAGTGTTAAAATGTTTAGCTAGAAATGCAACGATGAATATAGTCAATCCAGATTCACAGTTAATTGGGTTAGTAATTCTTCGAGTTTTCCTGTAAATCACCTTCTTAGATTCAGTATTGACTTCAAACATTAGTATAATAAGAAGCAGCCTATTAGTCCAGATATATGAAAACCAGTAATTGATTTGTAATTGATATGTGATGAATTGATGTATTGACCTTCTACTGAATAAATAAAATGCTTTTGTTCTTTTACTTCAATCACTGTAATTGTTATTTAGATTAAGCTTAATGTATATTATGGGCCCAAATCGTTATATCAAGTTGGCAAAGCCAGCAAGAAGAAGTCGAAAAGCCTGGGCTTCAAGTACCCAAATGGTTCAAAATGTATAAAATGTAAAGAAGATTAGGCCCAATTAAACAAGAAATCATATGGGCCTGGATTATTATAGTAATAGCATACGATTAAGGAAAAAACAAATATAAAAAACTTAGCCAAATGTTAGTATCCTTTAATAAATAATTTGGGACGAGCCTCGCCCGAATAACACCGGGGCCCCCATTTAGTAATGATATAAACACAAATAGACTCGGGAAAGCTAATAGCCAATTCCATAGCTTCTCCCAAAAGATTTAAAAGCCGATAGACGTTACTTTAGGGCACGATTTTAATATACCTTCCTATGAACGAGTGTGCACTTGGTGCGACTCAAATCCAAATCTCGGCAAAGCCGAAATACTCCAAAAGTCATAGGCGTACTGGTTGCGGTATGACTCGAGGCGTGTTTCCGCGATGTCGCCAATTCCTAAAAAATATTTAACGCAAAAGTACATTATGTTGTTAAAATCTATAACTGAGTCAAACAAAAGTCAAAAACGACAGTGGAGCGACCGTGTTAAAACCACGGAATCCGGGAGTGCCTAACACCTTCTCCCGGGTTAACAGAGTTCCTTATCCGGACCTCTGCTTCGCATACATTTCAAAGAGTCAAAATTCCTCGGATTCGGGATTAACCGGTGACTTGGGACACCATTGTCATTCCCAAGTGGCGACTCCGATTAATCTCTAATAAAATCCCGAACCGATTGTCCTTAAATTGGAAAAACTCCTTCCCTTACGTTATTTTATCCGTCTCGGGTAATTGAGCGTCGGGGTATACCCTGCAAGTGTATTTATACACCCTAAGCAGTGTGGGGTAGTAAAAAGGGAGGTGTGACAAGCATCGAGAGGAACTGGACATCTTCCATTTGCGTTTTTAGAAGCGACTGACAATGCTTGTCTCAACCCTGTCATGACATGATCTTGTCGCGAGAGATGGCCCATAATAGCCTTTTTTGTTCCCCAGGATTCTCACTTTTACTGTAACATGCTCGTCTTCAGCATCATCGATAGTTGCCTCCCGAATGTGTCGTAGGTATTGCACTTCATTGACCGGCGTGGCTACATCCTCCTCGTTGTAGGTATCACTAATCGAATATTCGTGTTGATGTTGATTACCTTGGGGCTCAACGTTGTGTGTGATGCTCACATTGTTATCTACCATTTTTTTACGATTTTTTGCTAAGAAACAAGGAATTAAACATGTTAGTAATAGATGCAAGGATCAACTCAATTACGCAACGTAACTGTCTAAGCCCCATGGTGGATGCCAAATTATTTACCCCTAAAACAATAATGTTGAATTTGTAACATGGTTTATAGACTAGCGAATCAATTTGATCCCAAAATTATAAATAAATTAAATAATATGTAAGATTTGCCGTTGAAAGCAAGATAAGATAACAAATAGCTTGATTCCGGGAGCAGAAATTCCAAAGGCAGTAACCAGAATATCAATAGACAGGAAATAAAGTGCTATTGAGCTTTAGAATAATATGTAGCATAAATTTGTCAGAAAATTCATGTCCTTAACAATAATTGTTGAAGTCACTATTTATAGGTGCACCTAGGGAACAAGATACTAGGATCAACCCCGTCTTATATGACAATTATAGGTCCAATTGATGAATGTGCAACGGCATGCTTTGAATGCTAAAATTATCAATAACGGATTGTTTATATAATACTGAAGAATATTCTTCACTAAATGTCATCAAGTGGAAAACATTCATTTGTCTTGATTAGCAATATTCCCTTTGGGGTCTTCCCGGTGCTAACCGAAGCTGTTGTCCCCGGTGTTGATTTCTATTTGCCTCACTATTCGTCTATCTCCGATTCCACGTGTAGTACTATTATTCAAGTAATTAAAACGAACCAATTTTACTCTATACAGATAGTCTCCCTACTTTCCGGTGGAACATTATTGTGTCATCGCTAAGTTGGCGAAGATACCTTTCTTGGCGGGAAATTTTACGATCCCCTATGAAATATTTCTTACGCTTGCTTAGACGCACGTCTTTTCGCATTTGATGCCCCGAACATGCGTCACTTTATGATTTAGCAATTCTTTTGCCAATTCTTGAGGTAATCATGGCCACGATTTTAGTTGCATATTCCTTTACTTATGCATCTCATTCTTCTTCTTTACACTCCACAATTTTTCAAAACCCTCTCAACTTCTTTGCATTCAACTCTATCTTGCTTTTAATCGTCTACTTCAAAGAACTCTTATTACCTTCTACTAACCATGGCTTCCTCCTTCAAGAACTCAAGTTCTTAAAGAAATAATGAAAGGACAAATAATGCTGCCCCTCCTACGGTGAGCACCATCATTCCGAGAAGGATCAGTACAGTCAATGATTTTGAAGAGAAGTTTTTTCTACAAACACTCCTACATGGGCTGTTGGTGTGTACCCTTCTTCCATCTGTCCTTCTAGTATTTCTTTTGTGAGGGAGGATTTTATTTTCCATGATTTGAACATCATCTCTCCCGATCTGGTAGAGAGAATAACCATCACTAAGAAGGGTTTTACGTATGTTTACACGTACCTCTTCACTTTGGGCCCGTTCTCATTGAGCGGGGGACTTAACACTGTAATCTTGAAATTTTGCCGCCGGTATCACGTCTGCTTGGCATAAGTGAGCCCCTCTGTGTGGTGGACGGTAGCCTGTCTACGGTGGCTATGCTAGGAGAGAAGGGAAGAGCTCTCTTTGGCTCACATCATGAACCTCTACTCCCTCAAGATTTTCCGTAAAGAGTAATAAACTTTAGCAAACTTGGACACCATGCTTTACTCAGCATCATGGATGATGAGAACAATCGTGGATGGAACGAGCGGTTCATTGTACTTGACACCAGGGATATCATCCCGACCACAACTCCATCTTTCCCTGAGTCATGGACTCGTACCCGTATGTTCAATGTCTCTCTTTTGTCTAATAAAATGTCATTTTAATTTTGTCACTAATCTTTCTATTTTCATTATTTCAGAAACTCAGTAGACACCACCAAGGTTGATGGTTTGGACTAGTGGTTTCAGAAGCTTCTGGATATTACCACACTTGAGACCCGCTGGTGGAAAGACTGGCCCTCAAATACGGGTAGAATACCAAAAATAATGGTAAGTTAATTCGCAAAACTAATCTTGTCTTTACCTCATTTTCGTGTATAAGAAAGTTGGTTAACTTCTTTTTTCGTTGAATTCAGGTCTTTCTTAGGGCTCTGCTACTGTCCCCGGGAAGGATGTCTTGGTTGATGTCGTAGAGGCTGCAAGCTTGCTGAAGGAGGGCTTCACCCGAAAGAGGGTCATCAGATCAACTTCCGATGCAAGTACTTTCTCTCGGAGTCTCCTGTAGGAGAGCAAGCAGCCAAAAAGGCAGCACTGCTCCTCGACCGAGGGAAAAAGTAAAAAGGTAAAGTGCGTCGTGCCCGAGCTGACCGCAGCTACATTGGTGATTGATGACAAAGGGGCTTCCCCACAAAGGAGATATCGACATTCATCTGCTCAATTGAATTCTCAATATGAAGATCTTATCACACTAACTGAGGATGATGTCTAAGCGCTCTGGGAGAGTTTTTCCGAGCCCTAGTTGCTGCTCCCGCTACTATAGGGCTGAGTACTAGGCCTATTCCATCTTTTATTGATGAGCAACCTATAACCAGCACAGCCTTTACCACAATTGCTTCTCAACCTACAACACCATCAACTTGATCTCCTTCCATACCGATGATACCTTCGTCACTAGCAACTGCTACATCACCCCCAATGGACGTCAACATCCGATAGGAGGATATCCCGCCTCCCTAGTTCCTAGACGATGGGAATTTGGGACACAACTATTCGCCCTCCCCCCTGTAAATCCCTAGAAGAGGAGTACCATCTTCTTCTCGGTCTCTACTGGGTGCCATCTGCAGTCCCGGCCGATAGAACTTTCCAATTACCTTAAGTCGCTGGCTTCAAGGAAAGACAAGAAGAAAATACTCTCTCTTTTGGGGAAGTGTATTTTAAATAATTCCATGCACAATGCAACAACAATTATGGTACTTGTTCTTTTTGGTATTTTTTTTTATTTTTCATAGATTGATTTCAAACATAGATTTTTGCTTTGTAGGCCAACTTCCTTGAGTCCGAGGGCCTTCAAAAGTTGGTACTCGATAAAGAAAGACTCATATTCGAGCAGGATCAACTATTGTCCATGTGGGACCAAATTGTCGCTCACCTCCCGGTACTGAATCACAAGCTAACAAAGCCGGTGAGTTGGAGGCTTGGTTGCAGCAGAGCGAACAAGAAGTGTTGGCCCTTATACAAGAAGCCTCCCAGTATAAATACACAATATAAAGAATCCAAGGCTTAGCGGTTTGAGGTCCAAAATGTTGTACTTTCTGCTGCTAAACGCGAGGCTACCTCTACTAAGAGATTGAATAATTTGGAGGCAACTTTGAACTCTAAGGCTGAAGAGGATGTTGTTGCTAAAGAGAAGCATGCCCAGATGGAGGAGAAGTACAAGGAGGTCATGGAACACAATAATGTTCATATCTCAATTATCCTTGACCTTGATCTCAGCCTTAAGGCCACAAGATCTGAGCGAAATACCCTTTCAACCAAGGTTGATCAGTTTAAGTCATAACTCCATCGCCGAGCAGATTCCCTCACTATTGAGAAAATAGATTCAATGTATAGAAAAAGGAGAAGACCTTGGAAGAGTCCAAAGAGGTTGTCATTGACTTTGATGATAAAATCACCAAGGCCCGAGAGCTGGAGTCAACTGCTCGGAGGTGCCTCCCGGGTTCAACCCGATGTAACTTACTCTTCTGGCTCCGGTAACTAGTCTCGGAAACTGAGGAGGAATAATATCTTGAGCCTGCGGCAGATCCACCTACTTCTCCTAGGGCGTAAAAGTTTTTCTTTCCCTAGTTCTAGGGGCGTAGTAGTTTAATTTTTTGCTTTCTTTTTCTTCTGTTATTTTCTTTTCATACTTTTGTACTTGTGCTGCTTGGCACGTTTTGTTATCTAAAAGTTCTTTTTGTTTGAGCGGTTCACAAAGTTTATTTTTTTGCGTTTAATATTCAAGGCTTTGGGTGTATTTTTCTCCGATGGAATTTGAGTTTCGGGCATAAATTGCTTCGGAACCACCCCTTTATTGTGAGGGTTTCATAAGAGAGGGCCCTCTTATGTTTATACTGCTCTTGAAGAGGATGTCTCATGTTCATTCTGGAACCAGTATTTAAAGTACCTGATTAACTTTCAAATAATAAAATTAATTCATCGTTTGGATAATAAACGAGATAAAAATAAAAGGAATTTAATTTATTTTTTCCATTTTCAAAAGTACATAAGCATTCATTGTGCTAAAAAGAAATTTCCATTATTTGTGTTTGTACAAGTTGTTTCTATGGGCTGGCCGCGCAGTCCCTGGTCCCATTGATATATCTTTGTTCCCAGATTTTTTAGTCCAAGTTTATGTGGCAGATAGATTGTCGTATTCTTGTATCACTCTCCTCTAGTGTTCGAATGCGAAGAATGTAAATTGGAAGACTGGAATTCTTTCTCATTTGAAAGTTCCACTAGTGAATCATTGTATAATATATGGTTCGGCATTAAGCTTCATTTCCCGTTAGGAACTTTGCTATCGAGACAAAGATTATCTAACCACCCCTAGTGGCTTGAAGTGAATGGTCACTCGTGAATGATAGGATAGCTTTTGGTCTGATAGCAAGCTTTGTTTCTTGTTAGAAACTTTGCTATCGAGCCAAAGTCTATCTAACATCCCCTAGTGGGGTTTCATTTCTATGCCTTATTATTTAAAGTTATTATTTTTGCTCATAGCTTTTCCTTCATAGTATTTTTTCCGTTGTTGGGAAAATCTAATTGGGAAAAAAAAACTGGACGAAGTTAAAATCAGTACAACACATATATTCAGTATAAATGGTGCTCATCAAGAATAGTGCCTTTTGAGGTGTGCTACATTCCAGTTCATAAGATCATTTCCTGGTGATAGCTGAAACCCAGTAGGGGCCTTCCCACATCGGACCCAATTTCCCTACATTGAGCTCTTGGTTGTTTTGAGTCACTTTCCTTAAAATCAAGTTCCCCACTTTAAAATAACAGAGGTTGGCTCTTCAATATAGCATCTTTACATTGTGCCAAGTCCCTACATTCGTCAAGCAGCTCAAATCTAACTAGAAACATTTTGTTGTTTTATTCTTCGTTCACTCGAAAGTATCTCATGGTAGGGTCACCCACTTCCACCGGGATCATTACTTATGTTCCATATATGAGGGAGAAAGGTGTCTCAGCTGTGCTTGACCTGGCCATCATTCAGTATGCCCATAACACTCCTGGTAACTCTATGGGTCATTTGCCTTTTGCTGCTTCCAATCTCTTTTTGAGATTTTGAATAATCACCTTAGTCAATTCTGCTTGGCCGTTTGCGCTCAGGTAGTATGGTGAAGATGTCACCCTTTTGATTTTCAAGTCTATAATGAACTTTGTGACTTTAAATTGCAGCCTATTGTCATAGGCTATTTCTTTTGGTATTATGGACCAGCAAATTATGTTCTACTATAGAAAGTCGATCACTCCACGCTCGCCAATTTTTTGGTAAAAGGCTATTTCAACCCACTTAGAGAAGTAATCAGTTAAAACAAAAACAAATATTACCTTATCGGGAGCCGGTGGTAGTAGGCCAACTATGTTCATCCCCATTTCATAAATGGTCAAGGAAACAATACTGAATGTAATAGTTTTGCTGGTTGATGCACTAACAGTAAGTGGCATTGATATTTGTTGCATTTTCCGAACAAATTCCTTAGCGTTGTGTTCCATCCGGGGCCCATTGTATCTTACCCTAATTAACTTTAATACTAAAGAGTCTGCACCTGGATGATTTCCACATATTCTTTCGTGAACTTATCTCATGATATAACTAAACTCAGAGGCTCCCAAACATTGGTCCAACGGGCCTTGGAAAGACTTTCTATAAAACTGGCTTCTCAAAAGCTATAACGATCTTCTTTAGTGCGGAGTGCCCGGGATATCTTGGGATCCTGGGATAGTTTTATTTGCTAAAGATAGTCAATGATCTCATTTCTCCAGTCCCAGACCAAATTGGTCGCATTTACTTCATAATAATTGTTCACATCCAATACCAAGTGCTTGAGCTGTATTACTGTACCAGAGTCTAATCCCTTTATTTCAGTGGACAAGCCCAGATTGTCCAGTGCATCTCCTTCGACATTTACTTCTCTCGGGATATATGTGATTGACCATTCCCTGAACCGTGCGACTAGAGTCTAGATTTTCACTATATATTGTTGCATGTGTTTCTCTTTGGTGTCGAAGATCTCGTATATCTTTTTTACTACCAGTTGGGAATCACATTTTATTTTCAATGACCTTGGAGTTTAGTCTCTGTGCCAGTTAAAGTTTTGCAATTAATGCTACATACTTTCATTCATTATTAGTCAAGGGAACGGTTCTTATGGCCTGCCTCCGGGTTTCTCCCAAGGGCGTAATTAGTACTACCTTGAGAACGGGTCCATTCACGTTGGAAGATTTGTCTGTGAACAAGGTACAGACTCCTGATGTCATTTGCGACACTATTACTGCTTCTTTAGTGGCCAAAGGCATTAGTCCGAGATTGAAATCAGTCATGAAGTCGGTCAAAACCTTTAATTTGATCGCAGTCCTGGTTTATACTCTATATTGAATTCTCTTATTTCGATTGTAGATTTGGCCATCGAGCTAATAGTTCAAGTTTGTGAAGGATATTCCACAAGCCAAATTGTCACCACGGCTATCGGGTGACATTGAAAATAAGGCCTAAGCTTCCGAGCAATGACTACAAGAGCTAATGCTAAATTTTTGAGGTATGGGTAGCGAGTTTCCACTCCTATTAAAATTTTACTAACATATAAATAGAAGATTACGTACCTTCGTATTAGCGGACTAAAATGACACGTATCGCTACCTCCGAGACCGCTACATAAATTAGCAACTATTCGACATCCTCTAGTTTCATAAGTAACGGAGGGATCGATAAATACCTTTCAATTCTTGTAAGGCTTGTTGGCATTCCAAAGCCCATTTGAAGTTGTTTTTCATTTTCAGAAGTGAATACATTTATTGAAAACCTAGAAATGAACCTGCTTAAAGCAGCCAGTCTTCCAGTTAACCTCTACACCTCTTTCACTTTTCATAGTTGGTCGGCAATGTCCTTGATGGTTTTAATTTTGTTGGGATTGACTTTGATCCCCCTTTGTGACACTAGGAAATCTAAGAACTTATAGTAGCTGACTTTGAATGCATACTTTTCGGGGTTAAGCTTCATGTTGTGCTTCCTCAGGATATTAAATGTTTCTTCGAGGTGCTTCAGATGATCACTTGCGTTCAAAGACTTAACCATCATATCACTTATGTAATATTCCCTTGTTTTCCTTTTTTTTTTTGAACATTTTGTTCACAAGCCTCTAATAAATGGGTCCAACATTTTTAAGACCGAAAGGTATCACATTGTAGCAATATATGCCAAAGTTCGTTATGAACGAAGTCTTTTCCTGATACTTCGGGTTAATTTTGATTTAGTAGTACCCGGGAATAGGTAGCGAGAAAAATCATCAACTCGTGCCGATCTGTCGTGTCAACCATTTGATTTATGATTGGCAATGGGAACGATTCTTTTGGGCACTCCTTATTCAAATCTTTATCATTTACGCACATGTGATATTTAATATTCTTTTTCGGAACTACTGCTACATTAGTTAGCCAGTCGGGATACTTTACATCCCAGATTGAACCGATATCGAGCAACTGAGTTACCTCTTCTTTAACAAACCTTATTCTGACCTCGAATATTGGGCATTTTTTCTACCTTACCGTAGGGATGTTGGGATCCAGGCTTAGCTTGTGCATGACCAGTTCCAGCAGAATACTTTTCATATCCGCATGCGACCATGCAAAATAATCAACATTAGATTTAAGAAAATTCTATAAACCATGACCTGCCCTTGGGGTTTAATTTTGTCCCAAGGTGAACTTCCTCTCTAAGAACTTCTCGAACAATGTGACTTGTTTTAGCTCTTCCATTGTGGATTTGATTGCATCTATTTCTTCTAGTACCTGGAAATACCTTGGTACCTGATAGGGGTACCTGATATGGTTCTGAAGTTTTCTGCCCTTTGTCTACTCCATTTGGCTCGGGAGTAGACATCGGTTCCTGTAATTGTTATGCCACATGTTCCTTTACTTTAGTACTTGAAACTGAGATTGGGTTCATTTCCCTTGCCGCTGGTTGATCTCCTCTTATTTGTTTAATTCCCGTTGGAGTTGGGAATTTCAGAAGTTGATGGTATGTTGATGAGACAACCTTCATCTCGTGTAGCCATGGTCTTCCATGAATAATGTTGTAGCACATGTCGCCATCAACTACTTCAAACATGGTCGTCTTCATGACTCATTCGTCGATTGTGGATAGCAGGATCTCCGCTCGAGTTGTCACACTTTTTAAGTTAAACCCGGCGAGGAGTTTTATGGCCGGGATGCTTCAGGTTAGCTTGGCTTATTCCATCACTCTCCATTGAATAATATTGGCTGAACTCACTATGTCCACCAAAACACATTTAAGTGGGTTGAAGCAGGTCCTTAATGATCCTCATCGCCGATACTAGTTCCACTACGCTGACATTGAAGTTATTCTCGGGCAATCTTGGGTAGGTGGAATCCATAAAGCTAGATACCTATTTGTCCTGCAACAATCTGTTATTCTAAGCACGATGAACTCTCATATCGGTAGCAAACCTGTCCACCGACCGATAACCTTTACTGCATCTTTCAACCCTTTTGTAGGGGAAACCATCCTTTAGACGACTGTCGATCTGAGTCAAAATCAACATTTGACTTTTCCTTTATCTTCTCTCGATCCCGACCCTTGGTTGATGCCAGGAAACAAGTCGGTCATCCTCAATTCTTATCTTTAACTTTTAGCAGTTGTGGACATCGGCCCATTTTATTGCTTGGAACTCGAGCAAACATTCTTTTAGTTTTTTGGAAGTGTCTAAGCTTATCGGTTTCAACTCCTTAGTAATGCCTCAACTTCCCATTCGTCTGGCATGACCGGTAGTAGCATCCTTTTCTTCTTTAATTTGGGTATGAACTTTCACTGCAATTCAGACTCTTCTTGTGCAATTCTAAATATATAGGTCTTTCGGGCCTGCACCTTCCTGACCTCGACATGGGCCTTGATAAAAGAATCATCGAGAATCTCGAAGGAATCCATTGAGTGCTCGCGTAGAAGTGACTACCATATCAAGGGCCCCTTCGTGGTATCTCAGAACTTCTTCAGCAATACTGACTTAATCTCGTGTAGAGCTAAGTCGTTTCCTTTCACTGTCGTTGTGTAGGTGGTGATGTGCTTGAGGATCTAAATTCCCATCATATTTTGACATGTTTGGTATTTTGAACCGCTTCAGAATTAACTCTGGTGTCGTGCACGGTTTGAACGACAACTTGTGTATTTCTTTGAGTCTGGTCCTTTCAACACAGGTGGTGCGACCGATATTTGGTCCATTTGGGCATTTAATTCCCTCATAAACCGTATGAGTTCCATTTTAAAAGGAATTATTCACATTATTGTTACTAGATCCACTATCGTTCCCCCGGCTCCATCAAAGCTGACATCACCCCTCGGGATATTGTTATCAAACCTTTGTGACATAAGGTTTGCGGGAGCACCAGGAGGAACTTGGCCTTTTCTGTTCGCATTTTTGGAAGCACCAAACAACGCTTGTCTCAACCCTATCAAGATCTGATCTTGTCGCAAGAGATAGCCCATAATAGCCTTTTGTTGTTCCATCAGGATTCTCATTGTTTCTGTAACGTGCTCACCTTCAACATCATCAGTAGTTGCCTCTTGAACGTGCCATGGATATTGCCCACCTTGAACCTGTGTGGCTACATATCCTCCTCATTGCGGGTATCACTGATCGAATATTCGCGTTGAAGGTGATTTCCTTGGGCCTCAACAGTGCGATATTGACGTCGTTATCTACCCATTTTTTACGATTGTTTGCTAAGAAACAAATAAATAAATTGGTTAGTATAGATGCAAGGATCAACTCAATACGCAACCTAACTCTCTAAGCCCCATGGTGGATGCCAAACTATTTATTAGTAAAACGATATAGTTAAATTTGTAACGTAATTTATAGACAAGTGAATCGATTTGATCACAAAATGATAAATTAAATAAAATACAAGGTTTAGCGTTGAAATTGAGATAAAACAACAAATAGCTTAGATCCTGGAGCAGAGATTCTGAAGGTAGTAATTAGAATATCAATAGACAAGAAATAAAGTGCTATTGAGCTTTAGAATAATATGTAGCATAAGTTTGTTAGAAAATTCATGTCCTTTACAATGGCTGTTGAAGTTACTATTTATAGTTGCACCTGGTGAATAAGGTCCTAGGATCAAACCCCTCTTAAATGATAATTTAATACTGAAAATATGGGAGAACAAAGCCACCATGGCATTTGTACCAGGTTATCAAAGATGCTCGACATATAATAAATCACACCGATATTATATAATTCAACATTGCTATCGAGAAGCTAATCAAGTTGCGGATGCCATGGCTAAATAGATGCTAAATGCCATGACATGATGATTTTTAGTGCCAGAGTTACCAGGCCAGGACAGGCTGTATGCCCTTTTACACTGGACAAAGATCAAATGCCTAGCTTTATAGCCTGTTTGGCCAAGCTATTAGGCATAGAGTGGTGAAGAATTAATATACCTGGTCATAAATTATTATTATTATTTTCTGTATTTTTGCTTTATCTTCTCCTATCAATATTTTTAATATTTTTATATATTGAAAGGGAAAACAATATTTCATGTTGATCTTCATTTGTCTTGATATAAAGGACATTGCACCATACGGCAGAATTAAAAAAAAATACTAAAAAATATTCATTATTCATCGGATGACAAACATTCATTTGTCTTTATTACATTAGGGCAGGTAGAAAATGAGGAGCTAATACTTCTGGGGTTTGAACTATCCGCCTCAACCAGGAAAGACGGGAAGCTCACTAAGTGAGTTAGCCCTCCATTCGAGAGTCAGAAAAGTTTGTACTAGTTAATACCATGTTATTTTAATGACGAAGGACATGGAATCGTTTTCATATGATCATCCGTATAGCTACAAAAGATTGACAGCATTTTCTTCGTCATCGAAAAGTTAGTGTGATATATATATATTTAAGTTAAAAAACAATTTGTCACTCATATGATATTGTTATTAATTAACTGCTATAATGACGAAATAATATTTTTTTTCTTTAGCAAGCAAATTAAAGGATCTAATTAGTTGACTATTAGTTACTAGACTCTTCAAATTACTGTTGGATTATTTCTCTTTCTTATTTTGAATTAATTCCAAAATAGAAATCACATGATTGAACCTAGGGGTATTTATAAAAATTCGAAAAATCGAACCAAACCGACAGAACAAATCGATACCTTTTAGGTTAGGTTTGGTTTTGGTTTCAAATTTTAAAAACCGATCAAATTTGGTTTGGTTTTGGTTTTAATAAAAATAATAACTGAAAAATACCGATCCAAACCGACTATATGTATATTTCTTTGTATTTGCTATATAATAATCTAATTCTTTGCCTTTACATTCTAGTTTGATTGGTAGTTTTCTTTTGCTAAGTACAAGAATTTATTTCATGTTAAAAATAATCAATTTTCAATTCACTACTTAAATTATTCATCATTATTTGATTCAATTATCATCAATATATCTTGGTAAATGATAGATTTACCAAAAATTAATTGATTTGATAGTGTTATGTTGAAAGGTAGTTACCGGAATATGCGTTTGATAGTGTATTTCTTATATTTAAGGGGAGGAGGGGGGAATGATAAATAACCGAAAAATTCAAAAAATCGATAAAAACCAAATCAATAAAAAAACCAGAGTTAATTGGTTTGGTTTGGTTTCAATATTTAAAAATTCGGCTTACTTAATTTGGTTTCTTTTTAATGAAAAGCCAACCCAAACCAAACCATGAACACCCCTAATTGCACCCATGGGTGTATGCTTAGATCAATAAAATGAACGGAAAATAATAGGTCTAAATAGTTAAAAATAAAACTAGATTATTCATTCCCATCTGTTTTATATGTGAGATGTTATATTATTTTAGTTATCATCTATAGATGTAAGGGATTCGTATATCATGTGCTGGACATATGTAGGACGAAAGCAAAGTGAACGAAATAAAAAGATAATTGGGGTATAATTGTTTTTTCTTTGCTCTTTCTAGTTAGTATTTTTCCAATAAAATTTATTCGCACCGGATAAATAAATTATAATATCCCTTAATAATGATACAACTGATATGTCAATAGACTAATTGAAAGCCAATTTTTGGTACAAATATTAATATATTTAATTTCAAGGTGATGTATTATAAGTTAAAATATATATATGTCCCTGACAGATTTTACGCCCATCTCATTCTCAGAGAGCTAGTTGTACACTAATATAACATCAATTTACTTCATATATTTAAATGAAAGGCTAAAAATTTTTGTTTGTTTTGTTTCGTTAATTACATGATCAGCTGGTCAAAAAACGAGGATCACTTTTCGAAGACAAACAAAATTATTTGGATAATAAAAATGATGTAGATTCATCATGTTTAAAGCATATTCCATTCGGAAGCCTCCAAATCTGAAAACATGTAATGCCAAATGATGATTGTTATTTTGAAAAAAATGCCAATTATAACAAGGTCTAATGTTTCTGGAGCCGAGTATAAAATAACTTCTTTATCTTTGTAAGGTACAATAAGGTTTACATACCACTACTCTTCTCAGATCTCATTTATTGAAAATATTATTATTGTTGTTGTTGTTCCAATTATAACAAGACTATCCATGCAAAATAAAATATATATTATCCACACGTAAAAGCAATACAACGTTAATTAGCCCAAGAATGAGCATATGTTTCGATATCTAGGTTATTTTCTTTTGTTTTCTGATCATTGATTTTATTTTTGATTTTCTATTTAAAGATATGTTTGCCAGACTTAATTTATGCAATACAATATCTTTACTGTTTGAAAATTTAACCTTTTATAGTTTTACTTATTTTACAAATGTTATCCAAACAGTTCCACAAGAGATATGTATTCTATTGTACTGAAGTGATAAATTCACCAAGTCTTTGTTAAAATTTAATGCATTAAAAGCTGAAAAAATGTTTAAACTAAAATAATGTTTTCTTTTATGCCTCAATATCGATCTGTCCAAATAAAGTAGTAAAATTTAACAAATTGGTATCACGAGAAACAAAGAAATTATTCTAGTGTACATTCAAATATTCACTAATTATTCTTATATCGAAGTTATGTATACTCTGCGTACCTTGAACTAAAATAATTGAATTTTTTTCTATTATATACTTTTATATTAGCAGAGATTTTTTATTTTATTTTTGGCCATACTTGTTCGGTTCTGCACAATCGTTAACAATGCAAAATTATTAAGTTAATACCAAATCAAAACAAAGCTACTAACATCACAGTTGAGGACCACGGCGCCATTAATTTGCTGTGTACACAAGGACATCATCTTTTATTTATGCTATTTGATTATTTATTATATCTCGTCGACAGTACGTAGTTCATCATGTTCTGTGATGATAACTGTTTTAACAATAAATAAAACCAAGAATATTGTCCGGTTACGTTATATAGATATAATAAGACACCACCAAACAACACATATCAAATGGAAAAAACTAGCCTCGTACAACTTGAATTCGTTGATCTTGTGACATATAAAATAAACTTTGTCCTATTCAACTACTTGATAACATTCCAAATTCTTCATATATATGAGAAGAATTAACATAAATAATCATTCACACAATCATTTGGACTTAAAAACAACGGTTATACGTATAATATATTATTGCAGAAGCCAAATGTATATAGTGTGAATGAGTAACAATTACTATACCAAAAATTATGGCAGCCACCAAATAATAAATAAGACAATAAAGCAACAATAAAAAGAACACCAGAATTTACGAGGTTCGGCTAATTTTGCCTACTCCTGGACACAACTAATATTTTATTTTACTCCAAAATATAAGTGAAATAATACTAAAGAGAGAAGATACAAATGCCTTAAGAAGATAAGAAGGCAAATGAGAGGTGTGTTTAAATCCTAAACATTAGGCCTTCTTTTATATGGGGAAAATTCCCCTAATTTAAGTCTCCCACCGATGTGGGACTTTGCCATATTCAACAAATCTCCACCTTGGCAAAATTCCACATCTTCAATTTTCTCTCTATAACAAATTTTGGTTGCGTCTTCATCTTCAATCGTCAGTGTTCAACAATGTTGATCAAATCCAAACAATGTTGAAACTTGATCGCAGTCACCACTTTTGTCAGCATATCAGCAGGATTCTCCGTAGTATGAATTTTCTTCACCGTGACACCACCTTCTTCTATGATTTCTCGTACGAAGTGATACCGAACATCAATGTGCTTCGTCCTTGCATGATAAACTTGGTTCTTCGCTAATTGAATAGCACTTTGACTATCACAAAAAATTGTGATATCCTTTTGTTCAACACCAAGCTCCTTTAGCAATCCTTGAAGCCAAATTGCCTCCTTCACAGCCTCTGTAATAGCCATGTACTCTGCCTCTGTTGTAGACAAAGCAACTGTTGACTGCAAAGTAGACTTCCAACTAACCGGTGCCTTTGCAAAAGTAAACACATAACCAGTAGTTGATCTTCGTTTGTCCAGATCACCCGCAAAATCCGAGTCACAATATCCAACTACAGACTGATTGCCTTCCTGCTCAAAAACTAACCCGACATCTACAGTATTATGAATATACCGTAGAATCCACTTCACAACTTGACAATGCTCCTTTCCCAAATTGTGCATATATCTGCTAATAACTCCAACAGCTTGTGAAATGTCAGGTCTCGTGCAGACCATTGCATACATCAAGCTACCAACAACATTTGCGTATGGTACCTTTGACATATACTCTCGTACAGCTTCATCCAATGGCGACATAGTAGTACTTTGCTTAAAATGGGGAGCAAGTAGAGTACTAACTCGCTTAGTCTTGTCATCTATGCCAAAACGTTATAGTACTCTCTTCAGATATTCTTTTTGAGATAAACAGAGTTTCATTGAACGTCTATCTCTTATTATCTCCATGCCAAGAATTTTCTTTGCCTCACCCAGATCCTTCATCTCGAACTCCTTCTTCAGTTGAATCTTCAACTTATCAATTTCTTCCGAATTCTTGGAAGCTATCAACATATCATCAACATATAGGAGAAGATATATAAAAGAGCCATTTTTAAGCTTGCGCAAATACACACAATGATCGTATTTGTTTCTCTTGTACCCTTGCTGCAACATAAACTTGTCAAATTGTTTGTACCATTGTCTAGAAGATTGTTTCAACCCGTACAACGATTTTTCAAGTTTGCAAACCATATTTTGCGTCCAGCAACCTTGAATCCTTCTGGCTGAGTCATCTAGATTTCCTCCTCCAAGTTTCCATGTAAAAACGCAGTTTTTACATCCATCTGAACTAGTTCCAAATCCAATTGTGCTACCAAAGCCAACATAATTCGAATGGAGGAATGTTTTACAACTGGAGAAAATATTTCATTGTAATCAATTCCCTCCTTTTGAGCATATCCTTTGGCCACCAACCTTGCTTTGTAGCGAACATCACTTGGTTAGGAAATCCTTCCTTCTTTGGAAATACCCATTTGTTGCGGAAGCCAAATGTATATAGTGTGAATGAGTCACAACTACTATACCAAAAATTATGGCAACCACCAAATAATAAATAAGACAATAAAGCAACAATAAAAAGAACACCAGAATTTACGAGGTTCGGCTAATTTTGCCTACTCCTCGGACACATCTAATATTTTATTTCACTCCAAAATATAAGTGAAATAATACTAAAGAGAGAAGATACAAATGCCTTAAGAAGATAAGAAGGCAAATGAGAGATGTGTTTAAATCCTAAACATTAGGCCTTCTTTTATAGGGGGAAAATCCCCCCAATTTAAGTCTCCCACCGATGTGGAACTTTGCCATATTCAACATATATAAATAATTCTAGTATATTATATGTATAAATATATAATTAATGTATGATTCATATAAATCGGCTAGGAAAAGTGAATAATGAATGTGGCTGACTATTTGTATAAAGATCCCTACCAAGCTTTTCTTTGACCATAAGTAATTTTTGTTAGTGTTTGACCAAGCATTTAGAAGGAAAAAAATATTTTTGAGTAGAAGAAGAAACAACTTTTGCGAAACGGACAAAGTAATTTTTTCCCAAAAGTATTTTTGAGAAAAATATACTTAGAAGAACTTTTTAAAAGTTCGGCAAAATATTAATTGTCAGTTAAAAATATTTTCAGAGTAGTTAGCCTCACGTGACTATTTTTCAGAAAATGCCACGCGGCTATTTTAAAAATCCAAATTTTACTCAGGTTGGTTCCGTTAGTGTTAGGGTATGTTTGAACCCAAAAAGATGAGGGCTAATTTTAGATCAAAAGGTTAACGGAGAATAATTTTGAGTCATTCCTAACCCTTTTCCATTTAAGAAAGAAAACAGAATAAACAGATTGCTGAGCTTTACGAAAGAGACTATAAATAAGTTAATCTGCATGAATAAGCATATCAAAAACGCACTCTCTTTTTCCATCACTAAAACACCAATTACTCGAGAAAAGAAAAGTTAAAAGTAAATATGGGTTCAGAAACTATCAAACTTCCTAATATAGACTTCTCAAATGAAGACCTAAAGCCAGGAACTCTTGTATGGAACCAAGTGAAAAATCAAGTGCACCAAGCTTTAGTAAACTATGGCTGTTTTGAAGCTTCATTTAATAAAGTTCCTATACATCTACGAAAATCCATATTTGAATCCTTA
Organism: Nicotiana noctiflora; assembly: GCA_032618575.1. Lineage (NCBI taxonomy): Eukaryota > Viridiplantae > Streptophyta > Magnoliopsida > Solanales > Solanaceae > Nicotiana > Nicotiana noctiflora. Next base: position 145,040 of record JASVEL010007721.1, read on the forward strand.
AAAGAGCTTTTTGATCTCCCTTTACAAACAAAAATAAGAAACATTTCAACCAAACCTTTCCATGGCTACGTTGGACAGTATCCTGCAGTTCCACTCTATGAAAGTATGGGTATTGATGATGCAAATATATCAGATAAAGCTCAAAGCTTCACTCGAATTCTTTGGCCCAAAGGAAACCCTAATTTTTGGTAAAACATCCTTCTCCATTAATTAATTCATACGTAGATATGTCATTATTTATTTATTTTTAACTTTTACACATCCGAAATTCAAAATCAACTTGTTCCACTAATTCAGATATGTATCAAATATAGTGTTAGGTGTTTGCCTTAATTTTCTTACTATATTTGGTTTTCCTATCTCTTGATGGAAAAGGGCAATATAATTACCTTAATTGAGTTTCCCTTTTTGTATAAGGAAATTGTAAACTCTTCCATATTTGGCTAGTCCCTTTTTCTTGTAGGAAAAGGTTTGGACTTCTATAAATTGAGAATCCTTCATTTTCATTCAGTAGCATCTACAATGTAGCCGTATGGGGCTTGAGAGTAGTGTTTAGGGGAAGAACTTTACGGGATAAGTGTTAGTGTGTCACTTGTGTTTGCCTCTTTGTGAGGTTGATCTCTCGATATTTTGTACTCGTTTTTATTATACTGGATTGCTCATCTCCGTTGTGGACGTAGGTCAGTTGAACGAACCACATTAAATATTTGTGTCTTTTTTGGTAGATTTCTCTCTATTGTATAATTTATCGTCGTTCAAGGATTACTTTGGTAGCTTCCGCATGACACCTGATATTTTTCGGTCATAACATATAGGTTTATAAATTAAAGAGATAAAATTCTCCCTACCAAGATGTTCTCTATTTTCTTGGTTTGAATCCGATAATTATGATTAGTAGAGGTGGACTCAGGATTTGAAAATGGAGGGGCAATAAAAAATTGAGCAATATTAAAGCGGAAATCGAACCAATTAAGGAAGAACCATAAAAGTCAAGATATGCCCCCACCCCCACAAACCAACCAATACTAACTGCTTAAGCTTTGAATTTTATAGTGAAAATCAAATATATGCCTGTTATTTAAGATATATACATATATTTTTTTCAAAGTTGCCCGGGGCCAGTGACCCTCTACCCTAAGAGTAAGTTCGCTCTGGTTAATAGTCAAGAGATATCAACCATTACCCAATGACAGAGTCTAATTAAGAGAATACAGATTCAGTTGGACCAATATATTTGCGACAATGATTAACCGAATACGTAAATTTTTTGTAAATTTTTAATAATTACTGTATTAAAGTTCGAACTCATACTCGGTCGTGTGTAGATGCTAGAGTATTACTCAATATTATCTTCTTCTTTTTTAACAGATATTTTACCAATTTTTATTTACGATGGCAGCAAAACTATTCAGTCATACTCAGAGCAACTATCAGAACTGGATCAGACAGTAAGGACAATGATTTTGGAGAGCTTAGGTGTAGAAAAATATATGGATGAGCATATGAACTCAACCAACTACCTTCTTAGGGTTATGAAATATAAAGGACCTCAAAGCAGCGAGACTAAAATAGGACTAAATGCTCACACGGACAAGAATATTGTTACTATACTTTATCAAAATCAGGTAAATGGTCTTGAAGTTTTGACCAAGGATGGGCAGTGGATCAATGTTGATCCTACACCAGATGCTTTCATAGTCATGATTGGAGACTCTCTATATGTAAGCTCTTATTTTACTATTAATAACGTGCTCTTTTAGCTATGTTTTCATTTGACTTATACACACTCCCACTGATAAAAAAAAAATATTGTACAATGAAAGTTAGTAACCTTGATAGGAAGGTGTGGAGGTCGATGATTGATTATGGTAGTAGGTTAGGTAGCTAAGATTGTTGGTATAGGTAGTATTATTTACGTACTCTCTCGCATTTTGTTGCTATGGCTTTTATATGACCTACTTGTCGTTTCTTGCATTTAGGTCATCTTACAATCTTTGTGTTATTTATGTTGCTTTTACATGACTCCTCGGTGTTGTCCATTCTTGTTTTTCTTTTCATTAATGTGGTGTTTATGATTTTCTGAATCGAGGGTCTATTTAAATTAAACAACATCTCTATCTCCACAAAGTAGGAATAAGGTATATCTATATACTATTATCTGGGTATATTGTTGTTGTTATTGTTGTAATCAAAGCAGATATAGCTTGTCTTATTTTTCAAGGTTACAGATTCTAATTTTATGGACAGTTACCTATAGTTATCTTTGTACGTAGGCATGGGCAAATGGTCGAGTTCATTCGCCATATCATAGGGTAATGATGACAGGAAACGAAGCAAGGTACTCAGTTGGTTTGTTTTCAATACCAAAAGCAGGGTACACGATAAAGGCACCAAAAGAGCTTGTTGATAAAGAGCATCCCTTACTTTTTAAGCCCTTTGACCATGTTGAATTTCTAGCTTTCTATTACACTGAAGAAGGCCAAAGATGTGGATCTGCTCTAAAGACCTACTGTGGTGTTTGAAATTAATTCTTGATTGTGTGTATATGCTTGTGTTTTATACACTAGTTGCTCTAATGGTAAGCAACCCCCACTTCCAACCGAGAGGTTGTGAGTTCGAGTCTCCCCAAGAGCAAGGTGGGAAGTTCTTGGAGGGAAGGATGTCGGGGTCTATTTGGAAACAACCTCTCTACCCCAGGGTAGGGGTAAGGTCTGCGTACACACTACCCTCCCCAGATCTCACTAAGTGAGATTATACTGGATTGTTGTTGTTTATATGCTTGTGTTTTATACACTAGTGTGAGTAATAATATTGTTAAACCAAGTTTGAAAACCAAACTAAATAAAAGTTAGGTCACTTTTATTACTCTCTAGATGAGCCACTGGGTATATAAGTGAAGGGGGACTGAAAAAAGAAAAAGTAACGCCGTTGCCGGGGATCGAACCCGGGTCACCCGCGTGACAGGCGGGAATACTCACCACTATACTACAACGACTTTTTATTACTACAACTTTATTTTAGTATTATATACAAAATATACATAGTAATCCTTTCTAACTCACAGGTGCTGATTTAACGACAGGCAAAGTAATTAATTTCTTTCATTTAGGTGTGATATGGTTTCTGTTACTGAAATTTTATTGAATATAATAGATTGTGGAAAATGAAATTAACCTATAAAATAATTTTTCCATTTGAATATAATAGATTTGTGAAAAATAAAATTGACTATTTTAATAATTTTTTCATGGTTGATAAAATTGCTAGTGTTTCCAAAATTAGATAACCTTCTAAAATTTCATCATGAAGTCGTAGACTCTCTATACTACTACAAAGAAAAAAACAAAAAGAAGCACCTCAACCATGGAAAAAATTCAGACATATGAAAAAAGATATGCCTCAAATTAAATGCGCGATAAAGCAAAGCTATTAGATTTAAGGGGGGATTGTTACTATTAGATTTGACATGTAATGGAATATCGAAACATTTGGAAGCAGAAGTGATTTGACATGCATGTTCCTACAGAAGCTATCCACCTTGTGAGGAGGGTGGTGGAAACTGTTCAGGGATAAGAGGAAGGACCCGCATATGGTGTTTATCGACTTGGAGAAGGCGTACGATAAGGTCCCTAGAGAGGTTCTGTGGAGATGCTTGGAGGCGAAGAGCGTGCCAGAAGCCTACATCAGAGTGATCAAAGACATGTATGATGGAGCCAAGACTAGGGTTAGGACGGCGGGCGGCGACTCGGACCACTTTCCGGTGGTTATGGGGCTACATCAAGGCTCTGCGCTAAGCCCTCTCTTATTTGCCTTGGTAATGGATGCTCTAACTCGCCATATTCGAGGGGATGTGCCATGGTGTATGCTCTTTGCTGACGACATAGTCTTGATAGACGAGACGAGGGCTGGTGTTAATGCGAGGTTGGAGGTATGGAGACAGACCCTCGAGTCTAAGGGTTTTAAACTAAGCATGTCTAAGACAGAATATCTAGAGTGCAAGTTTAGCGCCGAGTCGAGCGAAGTAGGCTGGAACGTGAAGCTGGGATCTCAGGTCATAGCCAAGAGGGACAATTTCAGATATCTTGGATCAGTGATTCGAGGGGACGGAGAGATTGACGGGGATGTCACTCACCGTATAGGAGCGGGGTGGTTGAAGTGGAGGCTCGCATCAGGAGTCTTGTGTGACAAGAAAGTTCCACAGAAACTCAAGGGGAAGTTTTATAGAGCGGTGGTTAGACCCGCCATGTTGTATGGGGTGGAGTGCTGGCCTGTGAAGAACTCTCATGTCCAGAGAATGAGAGTTGCGGAGATGAGGATGCTCGGGTGGATGTGCGGGCTCACCAGATTAGATAAGATTAAGAATGAAGTTATTCGGGAGAAGGTGGGGGTGGCCCCGGTGGATGAGAAGATGCGAGAAGCGAGACTCAGGTGGTTTGGGCATGTGCGGAGGAGAAGCCCTGATGCACCGGTGAGGAGTTGTGAGCGACTGGCGGTGGTTGGCGCGAGTCGAGGCAGAGGGAGGCCTAAGAGGTATTGGGGTGAGGTGATTAGGCAGGATATGGCTAGAATGGGGATTTCCGAGGACATGACCCTCGATAGGGAAGTTTGGAGGTCTAGTATTAGGGTTGTAGGGTAGGGCCTTCTAGAATTCTTAGTATTTCTGTTAGGGGCTGAGTGGGGTTTGGTAGCGATCTCTATAGTTAATTAATGTATTGTATTGTGCCTATTATGGTAGTAACCGATTGGTATTATCTGCATGTCATTCTACTTTTGGTTTTATGTTTAGATAATTATTTATTTGAGTTATCCCGGATTTACTAACATTATTTTGTTTTGTTTTTGTTTGTTGATTTTCTCTCTCCTTTTCTAAGCCGAGGGTCGGCCGGAAACAGCCTCTCTACCCTTTCGGGTAGGGGTAAGGCCTGTGTACGTATTACCCTCCCCAGACCCCACTTTGTGGGAACATACTGGGTAGTTGTTGTTGTTGTTGTTGTTGTTGTTCCTACTTGCATAGGTCTTACACATAATTCAATTGTCTCCACTTTATAGAGTCTGAAACAAAATGTGGTTCTTTTGACTCAAAATACATAAGTAAGTGGAAAACAAATACTTTTATATATAGTGCCAAAATACTTGGCACTATACAATAACGGTAATTGTGCCGTTAATATATAGCGCCAAGTATTTTGGCACTACTGGAAAAGCTGACACGCCCAGGTATAGCGCCAAAATACCTGGTGCTATACTCGTTTTCCTGGCCCCACCAATAATTTCTGACTTCAATAATTCAAAAGCGTATAGTGCCAACTTTTTCGGCTATATACATAAAAAAAGATCCGGCTAGCCATTTCCTATATAAAGAGGTTAAGATTGTATAGAAATTCAATCAAAAAAAAATTTAACTCTTGTTGAAATATTTATTGTTGTTAAATTCTCCAGCATTTTTTCGTTATGTCTGAAGAGCGTACAATAAGAGTTTCATTATATTGGGGGGTTGAGGTTGTGATGGAGAATAACTCTCTCGGTTACAATTTACATGTTAAGTGTCATGTTAAATTGCCACTTACAATAGAGACGATATATTGATATCATTGTTATGCAAAAAAATGAGTGTGGCGAAACGTTCAGTAATACTTAAAGTAACCGGAAGATACCGTATTCCGTCACTCCGCAAGGGGATGCTTTTTACTCGGAGTTTAACATCGACGATGATGAAACTTTGAGTGATTTTTTTAGGACTCCGAACGAATGCTGGGAATTTCTGGTAATCACAAAATTGGAGATCATGTACTTGAAAGTCGAAGACATTCCAAAAAATGAGGTTGCGCATAGTAGAGATAACTCCCAGTCAGCGGGTGATTATTTTGGAGCAGTTTTTTGCCGAAAAGGTTCCGGATGAAAGAGTTTTCCTTGATTTAAGCTTATCACCGCCGGCGAATAAGCAGCGAGAAAATAATTTATATCTTGCTTTCTATAATTCACAAGACGAGTGATAAACTTCAATTTTTATGTGTTAATTATATATATTTTTTGGCGTATTGAATTTGTATTAACGCTCATATATTTAATAGGGGGTGCCGGCCGGATATGAATTTTACAAGTGGCCCATCCGGTAGTCATCACCTAATTGAAAATGTCCATCATTAAATTTCATCACATTACGACTTGTAAGTGAAGTGATATAGCCATATAAAAAATATTTATTAATTCAGTAGCTTATATTTTTGTTGGATGTGCAGTAAAAACGAGCAAGTTGAACCACACGTACTCACTCAATTGCCCAAAAATGACGTATTACATCGAAATTTGGTATATGCACAAAGTGAGGAACAGAACAGTGATTACGATAACAATGCGGATGAATCCAAAGACGAGACACTCTTTCCTCGTGAGGATGGTGATGCGCAGGACGAGAAGGAAGGGCATGCTTTGAAGAGGGACCCCCTAGACGAAGAGTGTACGAGCAGTTTCATTCAAGAAGGATTCCTCAAATTGATAACTTGCCAACTGTTCCGGGGGTGTGGAAGCTGTCACAAGGGATTTTGATAAAACTCGGACCGCAATATGGGATGAGTCTAGACCAAAGTGCTTGTAAAGGGGATGTTTTTTCGTGATAAAGTGCGCCTAAGCAGGGCTTGTAAAATGCACAACATAAAAGAATATCATGAGATGCAGGTATGGGAGTCAAGTCCAACGGTATACAAGGTGGTTTGCCGCATGCGGTTTTAGCCATGTAATTGGATATTGCGTGCGACCAAGAAGAAGACATGTATGTAAAAAGTGGGTAAATACTTTCCCACAAACACATGTGAAATGGACATTCAACGGGAATCACTTCTACTTGAATACTAACTTGATTTCTCTTGTTCTTATTCCACACATCGAACAGCCCATAAGGTATAAAATCAAGAGTGCATTACAGCAGTCCACCAGGAACATGGCCATACCATTACTAAAAAAAAGGCATTTATCGGGTGCAAACGAGCATTTGAAATAGTCTATGGTAATTGGGATAAGTCATTTGCGGATCTGCCTAGGTACATGGCTACACTACAGCATTTTAACACCGGGACGATTGTTGAGTGGAAGCTTGAGCGAAGTCCGGGTAAACCAGAATATATATTTAATTACGTGTTCTAGCCGTTTAAACCAGCGATTGATCATTTTTCTCATTGTCGCCCCGTAATATACATAGACGGCACTTATGTCTATGGAAAGTACGATATCAAGTTGTTGATAGCCGTGGCAGTAGATGCTAATGGACAGATATTTTCTCTAGATTTTGCTAGTTGTTCTAATGAAAGTCCATAGACGTGGATGTTGTTTTTGAACCATTTGAAAGTGCACATTGTCAAACAGCGTTACGGTATCTATCTAATATCTAATCGATATGGTGGTATCTTAAGTTCTGTGGAGAACTTGCCTGCATGGCAAAAACCTTATGCCTACCATCGCTACTGTGTTAGGCACCTTAAAACCAATTTCCAGAAGGCATATCCCAATAGGATATGCATGATTTGATGGGATGGCAGCAACAAACCACCAACAACATAAATTCCGGAGGCACTTGGAATATATCAGGCAAGAAGACGAGGCGGGCTATTGTTGGTTAATGCGACATGACCCCAAAAAGTGGACTTTGCATGCGGATGGTGGCAAACGATGAAAATCTTTGACTACAAAATGTGTCAGAGTCTTTCAACGGGTTATTGAAGTCGGCAAGAGGATTGCCTATCACAGTCATGGTACAGATACCATTCAAGCAGATTGCGGAGAGGTTTGTTAAAAGGTCTGCAGCAGCAACGTCATTGATATAAAGTGATGTTGAATTTATGCCAATGCCGATGAAGAGATTTGAGAAATACAGACGGCGAGCACATTGTCATTCATTTTTGCAATATAATAACGAAAGAAATATTTTTGAAGTTCGCACCGCTATCCATCAAAATTGAGGTAATAATGTGCATACTATAAATGAATCTACAAGGTTATACTCTTGTGGAAAATGATCCATCTACCACATGCCGTGCTCACATGCCATCAAGTGCTTTCAACAAGTTGGTTTAGGTGCAACCAACTATGTTGATCAACAATATAGTATTTTCGAGTATCTAAACACATATAGTGGTTAGTTGCAGTCAGTGGGTGCTGAGCATTATTGGCCGCCAGAACCATTTAAAATGGTGTGTAAAAAGTCTTATTTGCGTAAAATATAGGCACAGAAGAGTACGTGTATACGGAACTAAATGGATGTTGGTGATACCGTTTATGCGCACAAATATGGTATATGTTCGCAAAGAGGACATGACCGTAAAAAATATCCTTTGGGTGGCAACAGTAATCAAGCTCGATGTATGTGATCTTCTAGTGTACCTAACTACCCATGAGTTGATATTGTAATAATTAGTTGTTATATCTATGTTGCAAGATTTATGAAATAAAATTATGCTTGTTAATTACGATTTATACTTTTCCATTTTACCTATTTAAATAATAATTTAATAAAATTATCTGTCAACATCTAGGAGACCTTTAATTAGTGTTTTGGTCAAGTCAACAAAAGCTGAAATATTTTTTTCCAAGTCAAGCACATTATCACTCTTCTATGTATCAGGAAAATAAAGATGCTTTAACAATAACATAATTCAACTTTCACAATATTTGGATTGGTTCTAGATAATGGAAGAAAATCGCTCCACTTATTTCTCTTACGTGCTCATAATGGAACCTTTTCTCTTTTTCTTTATTTTTCCTCTAGGAATATTCAAATGTAATACGAATTTTTATTTATTTTGTGTGTTTTCTTGTCGAACTGATAAAGCTGACCAACTGATATAACATTGTCTTGTCAACATTATGATATTTAACACGCAAAATATAGCGTCATTACATAGTACATTATGTGTGTGTTATCTTATCGAACTGAAAAAGCTGATCAGCTGACATAAAGTTATCTTGTCAACATCATGGCATTTAACACGCAAAATATAGCGCCATTACATTAGTACGTTGTGTTTGTGATATTTTGCCGAACTGAAAAAGTTGACCAGCTGACATAAAATTATTTTGTCTACATCATGATATTTAACAAACAAAATATAGTGTCATTACAGAGTACGTTATGTATGTGTTGTCTTGTCGAGCTGAAAAAGCTGACCAACTTATAAATGAAGCAAGGTACTCAGTTGGTTTGTTTTCAATACCAAAAGCAGGGTATAAGATAAAGGCAGCAGAAGAGCTTGTTGATAAAGAGCATCCACTACAAGAAAGGGTGGAATTTGCAACAAATTTTTTCGTTGCCATATATTGGATATTGTTGCAAAAAGTACTTTTGGCAACAACAAAAAAGTTGTTGCATGCCGTTGCAATAAATGCTGATGGGAAAAGTTTTTGCAACAACAAAAATTGTCATTGCCAAAAACTGACTTCACGCAACAAGACATATTGTTGCCATAAATTATATTTTGATTATACACTTGTGACTTATAAAATATTTAGCAACAAAAATTATTGTTGCAATAAATTATTATTATTATTATTATTATTGCAACAACACTACTTGTGGCAAAAACTTGATAGGAAGTAGTTATTAATCTGTTACAAAAGGCTTTTCGCAATAAGTATTATTGTGGGCAAAAATCACTTTTTACCAACAATATTATATTTTCTGTTGTATAGCTAACAATAATAAATATGTAGTTGCTACACACACAAATTATATTTTTTTTAAATTATTACAAATATATATATAAAAATTAATATATGATATATATTTACAAAGGTCAATATAACTGATGCACCAAGTATTTACATACTTTCAAAAACTAAATACTACTAAAACACATGTTTTTATTTAAAAATAAAAAACAAGAGCATCTACAATGTCATAATTTCTAATCTAATAACAACTCAAAAGTAAATCTTTTTCTAGTAGCTTGAGCATTAGATGAGTCATATTGTAAGCTATGTTGGTTTATTCATCCCCATCCTGCAAAAGAAGATAAATTATAATTATATTACTTATAAAAGAATATTATAAAGTACACAAGTACAAATCAAGAAAAAAAATTTGGGTACCAATGAATGATATAGAAAGATTCTTTTAACCAAATCTAAAGCTAAGAAATTATCAAATAAGAACTTGCACCATGTTACATAAGAGGGGAAAGCTAATTACGTACTATAGAAATCCTACCATGTACTATACATGCCTGAGTAATCAATTTTTCAGTACCAGGACCAGGACAAATAGCAATTCCATAACTTTCATGGCACTCCAATTGTTTTTCTTTATCAAACTATTAAGCAAACTATGCTCTTTCTCGATTGAAGTGATTACAATGCACAATTGTAATTTGTAAAGGCTAAGGAACTGTTCAAAAAATAATATCGTTATACCCTGTTGTATTTCTATTTAACTTAGAATCCATTGTTGCGCATCTCATATAAAAGAGCACGGAAAGCATAAAACAGAGAACTAAATAAATTGTAATCGAAAACTATAATACAAATATGATATGGAACAATATCAACCAACGAATTTATTTTTACGAGAGTTAGACAAAGTTTCTTACCGTGAGGTTATCCATAAGTGTTGAACGACTTGTCTCATTTGAACCACAAATGCAGCATTAACATTCGGGTCCAAATCGGTATCCTCTTCAATTTCTTGGATTTGTTCAGCAATATATTCGTTCACCTTATCCTACAAAAAATTAATACAAGCTTTAACTTTCAATATTTTTTTCTATAAAATCATATTATACGAATAAAGATAAAAGTGTCACATGTACATTTAATTCAGCGGAGGTATCATTAACCCAATTTTCGTTCTTCATGTGAGTCATTTATTTGCATATTGGCAAAGAAAGACAAACAATATACAAACACACACTAACAAAAAGTGTTGTGTGGAGTTTTGTTTCAAAAAAGGCTTAAAGCTTTTGCCTTCCTCTTCTGTATCATATAGGATATTAAGATAAATTGTTCAAATGTGTTCTTCCTTTTTTCTGTGATTCAATGTGTAATATCTGAATGTCTAAATGAAGTAATTCAAACTGACCAGACTTTTCATCGGCACTGCCTTTATACTTCATTAATTTGAAACATTCAATTTCCTAACACATGTTCTACCCAGTTCTTATAAGTTTGAGTACTACTAGCATCATGGTTCAGATAAACTTTGCACCAATACTAATCACTATCTATTTACATATTCATATTTAACTTATATAGATTAAATGATGTGGAGAAATAGCACGTAAACTTCATTTCTTCAAGGAACAAATGACATAGGCAGGGTTTACCACTTCAACAAGGACAACAATGAGCTCAAATATTAATCTGGATGAATTGGAGCTCCATATTTCATCTTATTGGACAATAATGTTTACCTGGAATAGCGCAATGACTTTTATCTCTGTATCATCTTGTACTTAATTCAACATAATCGTAATTTAGTGATAATAACTATTTCCCTCTAGGATGAGCCGACTGTATTGCAGCCCGAACTGATGGGACCTACTGTGATGTGGCCTGAACTGAATGAGCCGGATGTGTTGTAGCCCGAATTGACGGGGCCGACTGTGATGTTGTCCTAACTGATGCAGTCTGATGTGCTGCGACCTGGACTGAAGGTGTCGATTGAAAAAATGATTCCAACTGCGGCGAATCATCAAGATGTGAAGGTGTTGAATCAGTTGTTGCTGGCCGAACTGACTCTTGCAAGTTCTGGTAACGCGTGGCCCTTGGCATATCTGTAATCAATAAAATAAACTGTATGAGATTTACAGTTAAGCACTTTTGAAGATCAGAGACATACTTTACAATTTTATAAGCTAAATAAAAGGGAATGTAGAATTTGCTAGTTATCTAGCAATTAACAAGAAAACACACTCATTCTTAAAGGTTCTCTAAACTTACAAAGCACGGGTGCGAACATAAGAAGTTTTTATAATAGGTAGATATCACTGCAAAATATGTCAACAGAATGACCAGGTTGGATTTTGTCAAACCAATCTAATTTATCCATGAGCCTCTTAATGAAATGGCCTGCTACATAACCAATACCTGAGGCCATACTTGCATCTATACCATAAAATAGGACAGTCTTGACGTAATTAATGAACTTGTTTTCTCCTCGAGTATAAACCTTTGTAGTAGCAAGCATGATAATGCACATAGAACAAGCGATTGCAACTGCTATAAGCTTGCAGTCTTTGTTATCACTTTTAAAATATGTGAAGCCATGTACTAATGGTGGAACAAGGCCAAATATAAAATATGATAGCAGGGCAACTGTAGCATAAAGTAGGAAATGCTCTTTTTGGCCAAGTAGCTCTTGGTATCGATCAATTTGATCTATTAAATTGGAACTACTCTAGTATAACTAATTTTCAAGTCCATCAACTGCAATCTTACATGTGATTTAAGAAAATGATTAAGATGCAAGAACTGATGCAGAAGGAGGAATGATGGCAAAAGACAATTACCAACTATAGAGTTGAACTAGAATTATGGAATACTCACATTCTGACAAATGACAAAAAGTCCACCTATAAAACTTACAATTTGTTGCTTGAAGCAACAACTAATTTCATGCACTCTGCAACAATAATAGATACTTCAATACTAAATCTTTTAAGGACTTTTGTACCAAATCTTACCCATGAAAATAAACATACATCACAAAAATGCATCTCAAGCAGCACATTAAAATTTTGATGTGTTTCCAATAGCTATGCTGCATAGGATTATACAAGTAAGGGCATGGCTGGCATGCTCCCTCAATAACACTAGCTTATACTATTCCATAGAGCACATGTAGATATTAGAGAAACTTAACAAACTCTTTTGCCAACTGAATATCAAATGGTACTATTCCATCTACATTTACCAACACCAATTACATTTACCAAGATATTAGTCCAACTCTCATAATTCTTCATCTGTTGTGAACCAAATATGCCTATTAGCTCTACTGAACATCTTTAAGAGGTATAGCTATACACAAATTCAGCTTAAAATCTCACTTACTAATTCAGAGGTGGCCTCGTCGAATAGTTCAAGCGAACTGAATTTCAAATACCGATATTCTTTGCATTTAAATAAAAAATGTAACAACTTGAATCATAAATAACCATCAATTAGCAGTTATTACTAAAACACAATAATAACAATATGGGAACAACAATTCAATCTTTATACTTTTTTTTACCAATCATAGAATGAGTTTAGAAGATAAAACCCTCTAATTCTTTCAACATCTTTATACAAACAGATGAAAAATTTTAAAAGCTGAATATTATTTACTTTTTCTTAGTAGCTTTTTTCTTCTTAGTTTATCATATCAGAATCATTCATGGAAATAAAATCATATTCATGTTGTGCCAACAATAGAAAAAAATCCATTTAAAAAAGGAACAAGAATCTAAAAAAGCTTTACAAAAAACTTATGCAGGAACAAGAATCTGGACAAATTTAAAACAAAAATCTTATGCAAGGAATAAGAATCTGGACAACAATAAAATAAAAAACTTATGCAAAGTTGCTTTCTGAAGCATATGAAATTATAGGAGAGAAAAAATACAAATCCTACTCTAGCGTAGAAGAATTAAGATGCCCATACCTAATTACGTACTTCACCGATAACAGACAATCACATAAATTGGTATTTCCATAACTTAGTGTAGCAACAATTGGTTAAAGCAATCGAAGATATAGATCTTACCGTTCTTCTCCGTTCAACTGTAAGAGGTCTTCTGACCGTTCTTCTTCGATCAGCTGTTGCAGGACGCAACGGGTGAGGAACTCTTTGAATTAGAACTGATAAGAAAAACCCTAGCAAGAATAGTTACTAGAGAGGTCTAAAAACCGGGAAAAGTAATTAAAAGGTTTTGGATTGCCGCGTTTGATTTTGGCGAAAAATTGGAAAGATTAAGGCCACAATCCACGCATCTTGTTGGCAATTTAATATGTATTACCAACAAAAAAAACTTTATTGTTGCCAATTCTGTTTATAATCTAATTTTATTATATTAAAATTTTTATTTTTTGCAACAACTAAAATTAGTTATTGCCATTTATTATAATTCGGCAACAATAATAGAGTTGTTGCTAGAACGTTGTTTCCAATATTAAAATTTAAAGTTTATTATCTAAATCATAGCATATGCCAACAAAATTAACATGTTTGTCAACAAGAAAATTTTATTGCCAAAAATTCTATGCTATAGCAACAATTTTATCGAATTGTTGCTATTTATCAATTGTAGCCAACAATATTTTAGTTGTTGCTAAAACATTGTTGCAAATTCTATACTTTCTTGTAGTGATCCCTTACTCTTTAAGCCATTTGATCTTGAATTCCTAGCTTTCTACTATACTGAAGAAGGCCAAAGATGTGGATCTGCTCTAAAGACCTACTGTGGTGTCTGAATTTAAATCTTGATATGTTATTAAGAATCTTTTTTGTGAAACTTTATGTGCTTGTGTTTGTGAGTAATAATATTGTCAAACCAAGTTTGAACACCGAACAAAATACGAGTAACAGGTTTGTCGCTTTTATTACTCTCTAGATGAGCCACCGGGATAATATATAAGGAAGGGAAACTGCAAAACAAAACGAACGCCGTTGCCGGGGATCGAACCCGGGTCACCCGCGTGACAGGCGGGAATACTTACCACTATACTACAACGACTTGATGATGTTTTCATTTACTTTTTGATTTATATTTACATATTCATATATATATATATGAATAATTTATAGTCGTCTCTTCTTACGAACAAAATCACATGTGCTGATTCAACGAGAGGCGAAGTAATTAGTTTCTTTCATTTACGGTTTGTTTGGTATGAATAAAAATATTTTTCGAAAAATATTTTTGAATTTTTTCATATTTGGTTGACTTATATTTTAAAAAATATTTTACTCGTAAATTTATTTTTTTTCAATTGAAGAAAAATATTTTTTCTCTCAAGAAAAGATAAAATATTTTCCAAAACTTTTTTTCAACCTTCTCGGTCATATTCTCCATTCTTACCATCCCCCACACCTCCACCTACTGACCCACCCCCGCCCACTTTACCCACACCCAACTCAACCCCCCGCCCACCCTACCCACATCCAACCCAAAACCCACCCCACCCACCCTCACCCCCAACCCCCATCTTAAATAAAAAAATTATTAGTAGTACTTTTTTTATGTTATATATATATAATAAAAAAATTCATTTCAACAAATGAGTATTTTTTTTTCATGATATAAATTTTTTTTTTTCATTTTTACAAAAAAACTACTTTTTCATAATGTGGATATTTTATTTCATTTCAAGAAAATGATAAAGTAAAAAAAAGCATTTTAACAAAAGAGTATTTTTTTTTTTCAGGATGTAAAAAAGTATTTTCTTATAGTTCAATAAAAATGAGTACTTTATTTTTGTGTTGTAGAATGAGTAATGTTTTTCAACAAAAAAAGGTATTTTTTTTAATTATGGACCACAAACTTCAACGTTGTTTTGGGATAATAAAGTAAAATATAATATTAGTTCCTTTGGGTTTTGTGTGAATTTTTAGAAGAATAATTAAATACTTAAAAAAAATAGAGTCCTCAAAACTATGGGTATTTGGGGAGGAGGGGAAAGCAAGGAAACATATGCACTTGGGGGAAGAGGGGAGGGGTGAGAAGAGTACAATAAAAAAAATATTTTCTAAAAAATATATTTTTCGAAATATTTTTTCCACTCACCAACATTTGTGGTACAAAACACACTCTTAGCTGTGATACATGATTTCTGTTACTAAAATTTTATTGAATATAATAGAGTTGTGGAAAATGAAATTGACTTTTTAAAATAATTTTTCCATGGTTAATAAAATTGCTAGTGTTTCCAAAACTTGATGATCTTCTAAAAGTTAATCATGAAGTTGTAGACTCTGTATAGGACAAAGAGACAAAAAGGAAAAGAAACACATAATTGAGAACCTAATATTTTTGACATGTGAAAAAGGGGATGCCTCGAATTAAATGCACGATGAAGCAAAGCTATTTAAGGAGTGGATTGCTATTTCAAGCCACAACTTCAATTTAGAGCATGTTTGGATCAAACCAGAGCTTTTAAGCCCTTTTAAATTTGTGAAAGTATTTGACAATTAAAAAAAACTTAAAAAAATTAAAAGCAATAAGTTGGGTAAATTTAACTTTTTTTTAAATTGGTTTAAAAGCGATATTGCTTTGACCAAGTACATTACATTCTTATCCCTTATAATTTTTCTTAATTTTGAAATTACCTCTAACTAGAAAACCTAAAATATGCTATCTTTTTTCTTTTCTCCACACCCTTGCTTTCTTGTTCCTCTTCTTCCATAATTTTCTTCTCTTTTCCTTTTATTCCTTTCTTTACTTTTTCATTATTATTTTCCCATCTTTTTTCTTTCGTTTCCTTTCTTTTTCAGTGGTGCTTCTTTTCCGTCACAATATTTTTAATAATAAACATCATGAGTCAAATTTGACAAGCAATTCACGCAAAAGAAGATTTGAAAGTTAAAAATATCTAAATATATTTTATTTATATGTTCATTGGCTATAGTAGTAAACTAGTTAAATTGGTATTATATGCCATTTGGCCAAGTGGTTATTTTAGTCAAATTATTATTATATATGTTATTTAATTAAATAATTTATATATATTAAAAATTATTTTATCAAATCATTGAGAACTTCACGAGAATAAAACATAAATTAATTTGTATAGGAATCAATTTAGCATTAAAAATTTGTAATAATAAACTTATTTTTAGTGTTATCGGCTTTAAGAATATTTAAGTCATTCTAAAGAAAGTGCCTAACAACACTTGTTTACCAAACACTTTAATAATTTTTTTTAAGTTTCAGCACTTTTATACAAACACGTAACTGCTCATTTATAAAATAAGCTTCAACACTTAAAAAATACTTTTAAGCACTTGTGTTTAAAAGTCATTTTTTAAGCCAATCCAAACGGGCTCTTAGACATGTAATGGAATACTCAAAGTCACCAATTTATTTTGGTCCAAAATAAGTTTTCATTTATATAATAAAGATAAATTTAATTTATTTTTCCAAAATTACTCTAATGTACATATTCCTAAAAAGTCGTTTACTCGCATTAATTATGCTACATTATATAATTAAAGGCAATTTAGTCATATTTACTACTTTTATCTAAAATTTAGTATTTTCTTAATGGTTGTGTCCAAAGTAAATTAACCGGAGTGAGTATCGAACAGTTTGAAGCAGAAGTGATTTCACATGCATGTTCCTAGTTGCTTAGGTGTAACACAGAATTCAAGAGTCCGGAATCAAAATTTGGTTCTTTTGGATAAGTAGCACCTTAATAGGTGCACACAAAAAGATGAATTAACTATGCCGTTAATTTATAGCGCCGAGTACTTGGGCGCTATACATAAAAAGCTGACACTAACAGGTATAATGCCCAAATACCCGGCGTTATACTCTTTTTTTTTAAAAACAAGTTGTCTTCTTCAAGATGATGATTTTGCTTCTTCTTCCTCAATATATTATCTCTTCTTTTTCTTGGCCCCCCTCTCTTATACCTGCTGGCCTAGTATTTAAAAAAAAAATTGTGTCCCCCCGTCACATAAAAGTTGAAGAACGTAGGTCTCACATTCGAGTAGAGCTTCGTATTATTATTGATTCACACTTTCAGAGTTACAATTTCAATCTATTTGCTTACCGAAAATTCTAAATCGAGGTATTTCGATTAATTTTAAGTAGAAACTGTTATAATAAGGCATATTATTTCATTTGTATGTGTTTTATTTTAGTTTGTATTTTTTTGTTTTTTTTTTAAACTAGTAAGTTAAATTTATCCGGATTCAATATCAGTGTTTTATTAAAAAATGTAAATTTATCAAATAAATTTATCTGTTACTATCCCGAGATATATATATATATATATATATATATATATATATATATATATATATATATATATATATATATATATATATATATATATGTATTTTCATACCGTTTTGTGTTTTATTTGCAATTAATTTTAAGTATTTTTTTATGTTTAGTTTAGATTATTTTTTAGCGTAGTAAAATCTAGACCTTTTTAGCATAGTAAAATGTAGACTCTTTTGGCATAGTAAAATTTAGAACCTTGTAGCGTAGTAATGTGTAGTATTTTAGCTTAGAATTCATTTTCTTTAAGTATCTTATACCGGTAGTTGAAAATATAAATTTTGTACAATTAAGTTAATAATTGTATCAACACGCATAATTACTACTGTTAATTTGGTGCCACTAAGCCTCAAAATATATATATATATATATATATATATATATATATATATATATATATATATATATATATATATACAATTAAGTTATTAAAAAATAGGAATTTAAATTATAAAACAAACACATAATTATTAATGATAGTTTGGTACTACCAGACTCAAATATCGAGCCTCGAACTCATAGGTATAATTTTTGTATAACGCTAAAAATTGTGTATCTCAAAAAATTAATATTTAATATACAAAACAAAATACAATTAATGTTGTTTTAATTTACAGTTGAAAACAAGGACGCGATTATACATGCCAGCCCTCGGACGTTGGACCTATTAGCCCAACAGCCCCAGCATAGATCCGAGTATATATGGGACGGATAGTTGCTTATGCAGACTTATCGGGCCAGGAAAGTGGGTCTATTGAGACTTTTTGAGTCATAGAGTTCTATATGCCCTCGTGATCCGTTACCTGGAGGAGATGGGATTATATACGATTATTATGATTGGCTGGATACAACTCGAATGGGCTTTGATTGAGCGGTGGCGACTGGAGACGCACTCTTTCCATCTGCCCATCGGCGAGGCCACCATCATACTCCAGGACGCTGAGATCTTATATGACTTGTCCGTTAATAACTTGCTAGTTTTACTGCCTGCGATCATGAGATATGATTGACGACAGTCTTATTGGGGATATATTGCACATGCTCACGGGTTTGTAGCGTCTGAGTCCAGTCATATACAGTTGGTCCCTATTAGAGACCACCTGGTGTAGATCCACCATACTATCACCGACGAGTCATATTGGCCGGTTCGAGGATACAACCATCTACAGCTAGGGTGGTGCTATCTCTACTACGCACAATCTCGTGTTTTGGAACGTCTTCGACCTTCACGTACATCTACAACATTGTGATTTCAAGAAATTCCCCGCATTCATCCGAAGTCCTCAGAAAATCACTCGATATTTCATCATCATCGATGTTAAACTTCGAGTAAAAAGTAACCCCTTGTAGAGCAACGAAATACATATATCTTCCGGTTACTTTCAGTATCACTCAACATTTCCTCACACTCATTTTTTTGCATAACAACGATATCAATTATCGTACTCCTTTGTAAGTGATAATTTAACATGACACTTAGCAGGTAAACAGTAGCCCATAGAGTTATTCTCCATCATAACCTCACTACCCCCCCCCCCCTCTTCCCAATATAATAAAAATCTTATTCTACGCTCTTTAGACATAATGAAAAAATGTTGGAGAATTTAACAACAATAAACGTTTCAACAAGAGTTAAAAATTTTTTTGAATGAATTTCTATACAATCCTAACTTCTTTATATAGGAAATGGCTAGCTAGACATTTTATATATATATATATATATATATATATATATATATATATAGCACCCAAAAAGTGGGCATTATATGCTTTTGAATTATTGAAATCAGGAATTATTGATGGGGCCAGGAAAAGGTATATAGCGCCCAAATACTGGACGCTATACATAATGTTTTATGTATAGCGTCCAGTTTTTGGGTACTATACCTGTTAGTGTCAGCTTTTTATGTATAGCGCCCAAATACTGGCCGCTGTACATTAACGACATAGTTAACATTAATGTATAGTGCCAACATTTGGGCGCTATATAAAAAATATTTTTTTAACACCTATTAAGGTACTACTTATCCAAAAGAATTATATTTTGGTTCCGGACTCTATAATTCAATTGTTTCTGCTTTAGTCTCTGCTTTCTTTTTACTTTTTGGTTATAGTCTATGACTTTGTTATAGCCACTTT
Organism: Nicotiana noctiflora; assembly: GCA_032618575.1. NCBI lineage: Eukaryota > Viridiplantae > Streptophyta > Magnoliopsida > Solanales > Solanaceae > Nicotiana > Nicotiana noctiflora. The sequence goes on from JASVEL010007721.1 coordinate 165,148, forward strand.
CTCATGTATAGAATAATCCAGTGGACTAGTTGGACTACATCTAACAGAGTTACTTTTTCCATTTCAATATAAATGAGGAAATTGGAATCAACATCGAGTTTAAGGATTTTTTTTCTTTTAAACTTGTGGTATTAAAAGCTTAAGGGGTAAAAGTTTTGTGGGACCATGATATTTGTATAGTTATAAAAGTTTCTCATTAAAGATAAAACTGGAAAAATAAAGAGTTTAAAGTTGAATTATTTCTAATTGCAGAAATATATCATTCTTTTTGGGAAAGAATTAATAAGAAAGTGTGTCAATAAAATTAAAACAGATAGAGTATATGATCCGATCAATAAATGGATTGAATTATAGACCGCTCAATGTTAGGATGATCAATTTAAGCTAAATAATGTGTATAGTCCAATTCATCCGATTAAAGGCTGCTTGGTGCATGAAGTATCATGTGTTCATGCAGGGTTCGGATAAGGGTCGTACTCCAAGGGGGTATGACATAGAGAGCCTACCCTAATAAAATATCGGTGGCCTGCTCGAATGTCACGACCCAAAATCCCTCCGAAGGAGTCGTGATGGAACCTAGTCTCTAAACTAGGCAAGCTAACATTAACTGAGATAATATTTATATTGGCTAGCTTTAATTTAAATAACTCTTAGCAAATTACAATTCCCAAAACCAGTGGTACAAGTTACAAGCCTTTCTAAGAGTACTTGTACAAAATAAATATATCATTGTTCTGAAACAAAAGGAACAAATGAAAATAAGTACAAATGAGGGTGACTCTGGGGCTTGCGAACACTGCACCAGGTTTACCTTGAGTCTCCACCGCAACGACACACACAGCTACTACTGATCAAAAACCTGGATTTGTACACAAAAATGTACAGAAGTGTGGCATGAGGACACCATAACAGTGCCCAGTAAGTATCAAGACTAACCTCGGTGGGGTAGTGACGAGGGACAGTCCAGACACCTACTAGCCAAATAAATTGAACAGGATATAATAATAAACTATCAACCTAAAGATGACAAAGTAATATCAACAACAGGGAAAGAACGACTACAATTAGTAGAAACAATAAGGGAAGCACATATGAAAATGAAAGATAACCAAGTAAATTAACACTAATATAGCTGGAGCACAAACAAGTAAAAATGTACTCAAATAAGGGATGTGATGTCAGCTCAATAAATCATATCATTTATGATGCACAATTTCAGCCATCTCAAACTCGATGTCTCATATCATAACCTCAATTACCCAACCTTTAGCACACCCGGCACCTTATGCCCATATATTTCTATCTCATCTTGCACAACAACATTCTCATGTTACTCAGTTCATTGGGTCCATAACCAATGCAATTAAGATGTTCAAGGAGTCTCATTTACATAACATAAAGTAGAGTACAACTTCTAAACGAATTAGGAACTTGGCAAGAAAAGATGAAGTTATTTTTAAAAATTATTTGAATCAAGAAATTACCATGTTTAATTAAAGTACAACATCGAATATATTATTACCTTTAACAAGGGATTTAATAAATTAACTTAGTAGAATTCTATTTTTAAGTAAAATACAACCTCAGACGGTTTAAAAAATTTAATTGAGTAACTAATTGAATTGAAGATGAAAGAATTATTAAAATTTGAAGTATTGAAAAATATGTATATAAATACGGTAAAGTATCGAAGACACGATTGGGTTCCATCACAAAGGATCACGACGGTAAAGAAATCTGAACAGTTAAAATACTTGAATTGGTAACAATAAATAAACATAGCAAACAGAAAGTGCACGACATCACCTTCGTGCTTTTACTCTTGTTCTCACCACAAGAATTAATATTCATTTTTATTCTTTCTTGTTGCGGCGTGCTCCCAATCATATAATACTGTTGCGCCGTGCCTCGATCCCAATCATATAATACTGTTGCAGCGTCTAACCCGATCCAAATTATATAATGATGTTGCGGTGTGCAATCCGATCCCAATCATTAAATACTATAGCGCCGTGCCCGATCCCAATCATTTAATACTATTGCAGCGTGCAACCCATTCTCATTCATTTAATACTATCGCGGCATGCAACCCGATCCCAATCATATAATGATGTTGCAGCGTGCAACCCGATCCCAATTATTTAATACTGTTGCGGCATGCAATCCAATTTTAATCATTTAATACTGTTACGGCGTGCAACCTGATCCCAATCATTTAAATCAACACCAATCACAAAGAATCTCGATAGGGGAATAATAGTATAATAATAATATCCAGACAAGAGAAAAAATATTATAAGCAATAACATCCCGGCAAGGAAAATAATATTATAAATAATCCAATCACTAGGAATTCCACCACCAAGGGTATGAATATACAACAACAAGAAAATCACGGAAAAATCAAAAAGCGCAATACCCTTCACAAAATAACAAGACATAATAGACATGTGATAACTACACCGACAACCACAATTATTTGGACACATAGCATATATTCACGGGGTCATAGAGAAATTCAAAATTAAGAGATAACAATATGATAAGGAGAACAATCACTTCAATTAAGGCAAATAAGGGTCAAGTAACAAGTAGGGGGTTTAAAGAAAGCTAATAACATCGTATGGAGCATATAGCGGTAAATTAAGCAATTAGGAAATCCAATCACGACGAAAAACTTCCAACATAATGAACATAAGGACCTAAAAACCTTAAAGGCAATTTTTCCACAAATAAGTTCCAGCACACACTCGTCACCTTACATGCACGGACTACAATTAGTATAGAAGACTCAAATCCTATAGGGAAGTCCCTCACACAAGGTTAGGCAAGATACTTATCTTAATTAGGCCAATTCAATACTCAATTTAGCCTTTCATTTACCAATCCATCAACGCTCGGCTCAATCTAGCCAAAAATGACTTGAATATAACAAAGCTAGAGAAATAATTTCAATTAACAAAACTATGATTCTTAAACAATTTACAACAAGTTAACAAAAGTTAACTCCCTGGCCCGCACCTCAAAACCCGACAAAATTTACAAAAATCGAATTGACATTCCGATACGAGTTCACCCATACAAAAATTATCCAATTCGGATACCATTTGGTCCTTCAAATTATCATTTTATATTTTAAAAATTTTTCACAATTATTTTTCCTAAAATTCATCCCAAATTACGATTCAAATGATGAATTCAATGATAGATTCATGTATTTTAGCCAAATCCGAGTTAGAATTACTTACCCCGATGAATTTCTTGAAAAACCTTCAAAAAATTATCAAGATCCGAGATCTCTAGGTCAAAATATGAAATAGAACCCTAAACCTAGTATTTATAGAGCACCTCTCATATTTTCATCACCGCTGACCGCGGTAAATCCACCGCTACAACGAAAAATATTGACCGTAATGACATACTTTAGTATTTTGGCCATAACTTTCTCTACATATGTCCAAATTGTGATTTTCTTACCTTTATGGAAACTAGACATGAAGGATTACAACTTTCGTTTTTGAATCATCTCAAAATACCTTGTAGATCAAAAGATATAGACTTTTGAAGTCAGACTAGTAAACTTGCAGATTCTTCCACACCGCGGACCATTTTCCGCCTCAGCGTGATGAGTTCTTTCCCCAACAAAGATTTAAGTATCATAACCATTTTTGAATTTCTAGAATGTGTGGACTCGCTCAAAACTCACTCGAAACTCATCCGAGACCTCCGGAACCTCCATCAAATATACCAACACATCCCATAACATCATAGGAACTTAGCCCCACTTTTAAATCACGTCAAACAACGCTAAAATCATGAATCAGACGCCCAAACGCATGAAAATTATTATGAACTTCAAGAACCTATAGAATTGCAACCAAGCATCTGAACCACATCAAATCAACTCCAAACGACACCAAATTTTGCAGGCAAGTCCCAAATGACATAATAAAGCTGTTCGGACTTTTGGAATCGCATTCTGGCCTCGATAACACAAAAATAACTATGGGTCAAAAAACCACTCCATTTTTCAAACTTCAACTTTTCCAACTTCATTGAAATGCCTCAAATTACCCTATGGACCTCCAAATCCAACTCTTAACACACGCCCAAGTTCAAAATCATCATACGGAGCTAATGACATCATCCAAAACTCATTCCGAAGCCATTTACTTAAAAGTCAAATTCCGGTCAAATTCACTCCGCTTAAGCTTCCAAAATTATATTCTTTCTTCCAATTCGACTCCGATTCATCCGGAAGCTGAATCCAACCATGCACACAAATCGATATGCATAATGTGAAGCTGCTCTTGATCTCAAACTGCCGAACCGGGCGCAATTGCTCCAATCTCATGAACCATTAAATTCATTTGGTATATTTGTATCAGCTATTGGTACGTAACAGTTCAATACATTAATAAATCAGAGTAGAAACTCCACAACTGTTCCTAGGACGTACAGTTTCGTTCAAATATTCTTGTACACTACTTCCAGAGCAATGAAAGCTCTTCGAGAAATCGAAATAACTGTCAAAATGAATGATTGATGTTTTTTCAGATGGACATGGGGTTTTCTAGGTTACCATTGTCGAGGAAATGCACATGCAATTCCTAGCTCGACACTGCAGTTTTGAAGGGACTGTAACTGCCATTATATATTCCAACTATCACCTCCATGTCTTTACAATAATTCCCAAAAATACCCCAAACACCATCCTCTAGTATTTGCAATTCACTGGTCTGATTTATTCAGATTTGCGTCGTGTAGGACCTATTTAAAAGAAGCTCTATATTATGACATATTTAAAACAAGAAGTGCTTCATATGGAGAATTTCTTAATTCTCAGGGCCCTAACCTAACACATCTCTAATTAACGATGGAGGAATTCTACTCATTACATCACATCTCCCGTAGTGTTAGTGAAACTAATTATGAATAGACCGGAAGATGTAGAAAGATCTAAATGAATTATAATTAAAGTTGAGGTGTTTGACCAGACTTTTAAAATAAAAAAGTATTTTGTCTAAAGCGGAAAAAGTAGTTTCTCTAACACAAGAGGGGAGCGGTGAATTGTATCTAATTAAAAATAAGTTGACAAATGTGAGTGATAGTCGACTTCTTTGCTTCTAAAGCTTAGAGATTTGTAGAAACAAGGAAACAGTAAAGACTCAGAGTTTTCATACTGGTTCAGTACCATTGTGGTACTTACTTCCCTTGAGTCACGAGAGTTCCCTTGAGTCACGAGAGTTCTCTTAGATCTTTAATATGTGAATAGTTACAACAGTTGAGTTTTTGTTCATTCACTACTAACGACGTCCAGTTACAATAGTTCTCAATGCTTGACACAAGTTCTTGTCCGTTTTCTAACTGTTTCTATCTTTTGTGATACTAGTAAACTCAAGAATACAATATTTGTACTAATAAATAGAAAGTTATATAAACTTGTATATGGAGTTGCGTGAGACTTCCTTCTATCCTTCAGTTCTTCATATAGGTAGGTCTTGAGTTCTTGTTGTTAGAGCCGTTGCATGTGGAGATTGTGGACTATTGCTCGAGGCAAGAGATATTCTAAGAGATTTGGCCCAAGGGTTGTCCCTAAATCATGTTCACAATGAACGCTGAATTCAATTCTTGAGTTTGCACTTCTTCCTTTGTGTGTTCCTGATTTCTGGGAGCAATTAACGCCTGTAGTTGATTGGCCTATGATCACTCTAACTTCTATTTGAATTTTGTCAATCATGATCTTCTTGATTTATTTCTCTACAAATTTTCCTTTATTCTCGAACTTGATTGCTCATTCTTATTTTGATTAATTTGCTCCGAGCTTTGCTTAATTTAATATCGGCTTGATTTCTTTCCTTTAGTCATCTTCAGCAGTTGCGTATTTTTCCTTCCAGGTTCCTAAATTCCTGCAAATATTAAGCATCGGTTAGATTTGTGCTATTGTCATCATTAAAACATAGGTATAATAGTTTCTCCCAAAAAATATTTTTTTGATACACTTTTGAGAAAAATGCATGTAAAAATATTTTTTGAAAGCTTAGCCAAATATTAATTGCTGTCAAAAAATATTTTTTTTTTAAATTAATTAGTCGAATATAAACAACTTCTCACCAACAGTATTTTTATGGAAAATGCATATTTTTCAAAAGTATTTTTCAAAACAAATTTTAGAAGTTTGGTAAAATATGTAATGAAAGCACTAGTGCCAAATGGATCAAAGAAAACAGTTATCCATCCATATTATCTCAAATATGGATAAGAACCATATTATCCGTCTGTTAACTCATTTTTTTATCCGTATAAAATATGGTTTGGATCGAGTAATATATCTGTTTTGCATTACTTGTTTTAGAACGTCCATGTCTGTCACGACCCGGCGATAATAACCTGCTAACTCCAAGAAGCTCTGAATCTCATGGCTGATGCTGGTCGAGGCCAGTTCTTGACTGTCTCAATCTTCTTCGGGTCCACCTGAACACCCTTTATTGATACGACGTGACCTAGAAACGCAACCGAACTCAACCAGAACTCGCACTTCGAGAACCTAGCATATAACTGGCTATCTTTCAGAGTCTGAAGAACCACTCTGAGGTGTTGCTCGTACTCCTCCTGGTTGCGGGAGTACACCAGAATATCATCAATAAAGACTATCACGAACATGTCCAAGTAAAGCCTGAACACTCGGTTCATCAACTCCATAAATACTGCTGGGGCATTGGTCAACCCAAATGACATGACCAAAAACTCATAATGCCCATACCGAGTGCGGAACGCTGTCTTAGGGACATCAGACACCCTAATCCTCAGCTGATGGTAGCCAGATCTCAAGTCTATCTTTGAAAACACATTTGCAACCTGAAGTTGGTCAAACAATTATAGCAGTGGATACTTGTTCTTTATCGTCACTTTGTTCAACTACCGGTAATCAACACACATCCTCATCGATCCATCATTTTTCTTCACAAATAACATCGGCGAACCCTAAGGAGAAACACTGGGCCTAATGAAACCCTTCTCCAGCAAATCATGCAACTGATCCTTTAATTCTTTCAACTCTGGCGGGGCCTTGTGGTACGGCAGAATGGAAAAGAGTTGAGTGCCCGGAGCCAGATCAATACAAAAATCACTATCCCTATCGGGCGGCATATCCGGCAGGTCTGAAATAAAAATCTCGGGGACCTCCCGAACAATAGGAATAGAATCAATAGAAGGGACCTCTGTGCTGAAATCGTGAACATATGCCAGATAAGCTAAACACCCCTTCTCGAGTGTGTTTGCGATCGTGTAGAGTTATTTTGGAGTCGCCCAGTTTTGTTCTATGTGATCGCATTATAGGCCATGCGATCGCATACATCTGCAAACCCATTCTATGCGATCACACACCCCCCTTGCGATCGAAATTCACAAAAGACCCAGCCCCACTTTGACCCTCTATGCGATCGCACCCATCATCCCGCGATCGTTGTGACCAGCCCACTTTACCCCATGCGATCGCATTCCCTTTCCCGCAATCGCATAGGGCAATTCTACTCAGTTAATTTAAAAGCTCAAAACAGATCCATTACGGGATTATTCCCATGTTTTTCATAAAACTTGTCTTCCCCAAGCTCTAGGGATGATTTTTGAAGCTCTTCTTCATCAAAGTCTTTTGGGTAAGTAATTTACCACATAATTCCTTCACTCTCAATTACTGAATTCCTAGATCTAAATCATGAAATCAAAGTAAAAATTAAGGGTTTTGGGTTGAGTTAAGTTTTTAGAAATTTTAGGTGATTCAACCTCAATTTGGGGTTGAATCTTAAAATAAATTATATATTTGAACTCGTTGGGTTATGGGTGATTGAGTTTTGGTTCGAGCCTCGTGTTTGGACCATGTGGGCCCGGGGTCAAATTTTGGTATTTTGGGAAGAATGCTAGAAACTTCATATCTAGGTTTGTGATTTTGTTATTGAGTTTTTGTTGATATTATTGAATCAATTATGCATAGATATCGTGGTTTTATAGTCGGATTTTAGAGGAAAGGCGTTATTCGAGGGTTGATTGTTATTCTTTAGAGCGAGGTAAGTGTTTGATCTAACTTTGGCTTGAGGGAATAGGGTTAGAGTATTATTTTACTAATTGATAAATATTGAGTACAATGTATAGGCATGATGACGAGTATCTATACACTGGTGTCTAGCATGACTGTGAGTCCTTACTTGTATGTAATCTAATTTTGTTGTGATTTTCCATGCTTAATTGATGAATTATATGTATTGTGAAGAGTATGAAGATTAATTATGAATTGTAAATTCTTGGGAGCATTGGCTCGAACGATAAAAAGACTATCGAGTAAGAAATGAAAGAAATAGAAAGAGATATGATTAATCCCTTGCCGGGATAGTTTGAGTATATTGATTATTTCCCTTGCCGAGATGTGAAAGTTATGGTTGTTGCTCCCTTGCCAAGAATTAGCTGTTTACTTGTGTTTTTCCTTACCGGGACGTTTCTTATTATTTGTGTATCCCCTCGCCCCGTTTGGTTATGATTACTATTTGGATGAGGAAGAGTGATAATGCACGAATGGTCATTCCGTGCCATACTTTGATTATATTTGCACGAAGGGTCATTCCGTGTCATGTCTTGATTATATTTGCACGACGGGTCATTCCGTGCCATGTTTTAATTATTTATGCATGAAGGAACATTTCGTGCCCTGATTTGATTACAATTGCACGAAGGATTATTCTGTGCCATGATATGGGAGTTATGTGAGGAAAAGCACGAAGGCTGATGTCGTGCACTTTATTTGATTGCTTTTGGTGAGAATAAGAGTAAAAGCACGAAGTTTGATGCCGCGCAACTGTTAATTTTCCTGCTCTCTTTATTTATTGTTATTGCACGGTTTCTTACTTAAATTGCTGATTTTATATCCGGACTGTACTTCCCCCATAGTATGCATCCCTCCCAGTCTAGCCTCGTCACTACTTCGCCGGAGTTAGGTTAGGCACTTACCAGCACATGGGGTCGGTTGTGCTGATGCTACACTTCTGTGCTCTTTTGCACAGATCACGGTACCGGGGCAACTTTTGGACCGCAGCAGTAGTTGATTTGGAACTGACTTTAGTCCAGGGACTTTCGAGGTAGCCTAGCTGGCGTCCGCATGCCGAAGTCCCTTCTATGTTATTAGTTTGTTTTCCTTGTACCGAGACAAACATTGATGTACTTCTATTCAGACTTGTTTTTAGCACCTTAGTAGTTCGTGAGTTAGTGACACCGGATCTGGGTAGAGATGTTATTGAACTTCCGCAATTTGAATTTCAGTTATCTATGCTTTTAAGGCTTTCGTTTTTATTTAAATAAATCGTATTATTATTGTTAAGATGTTATCAGAAAATGTTTTCATGCTTGATTTGCCTAGCTTCGATAGTAGGTACCATTACAACCTCGTGGAAAATCTGAATCGTGACAATATTCGATCCCACCAGACTAGACCGTTTGCCACGCCTAAACGAAGCTAACAAACATAGCCACACTATTCCTCATCAACTTGTGCACTTCTGTTTTGTTTTCTTATTATTTCGCTTGATGGCTATGTTTTATTTTATTACTTGTCATCATTCTGCAATAGAATATCTACTTAATCAGGTCAGTGATAGTTTGATTTCTCTTTTGTCATATACTTGATCTCAATCTAACACTGATTGAACCAGTTTTTTATCTTCATCCAGTATTGTCCTGTTCCTCGGAGATGCTGGATACTTTCATACATCAAAGCTAGGGCTATAACATGTCGCTTCTCTTGTCCTCTACCAAAATATATTATCTTCCTCTCACTGCCTGCGCAATGCGACAAAATTAGGCCAGTACATCAAGATTGTTTCTTTGTTTGGTTCATTATTTGTCATAATGAATACAAATTTAATGTTTATATGTCTCTATATATACATATATACGTGATATATCGTCGGAAGAATTCACTTCAATCTTCTTTATCAGAAAATTATATTATATAGAAATGGAACCAGAAGCGGATCTGGGATTTAAATTTTATGGGTTCAATTTTAAGACTTTTAATCTTGAACCCATTGTATTTTTAAATTTATGGGTTCATATCTACTACTTTTATAATTTTAATAAATTTATGCATACAAATTTTTATTCTGCATCAAAAGTTATAAGTTCAGTTGAACTCGTAGTTTATACGCTGCATCCGCCACTGGTGGGAACACCTTTTGTTGTTGTTGTTGTATAAGTCGATTCCTCTTAACATTAGGGAAGCTTCTAATGTAATACTCCATCCGTTTTAATTTAAATGAGATAATTTGGCTTGACAGAGATTTTAAGGAAAAAAAAAAAGAAGACTATTGAAACTTATAGTCTTAAAAACTTAAGGAGTAAAAACTTTGTGGGGTGATGATATTTGTGTGATTATAAAAACTTCTCAGTAAGCATAAAATGAGTAAAATGAAAAGTTTAAAATTAACTTATTTTAAAATTTAAAAATATATCATTTATTTTGAAATACACTAAAAAGGAAAGTATATATCGGGAGTAACAAATATGACTCAAAATTTATTTTAGATGCACTTTTTCGTATTTATTTTGTTGAATAGGTAAATACGGCCACACCACTATCTTGTGACATTTTGGTATATTTTGCTAAATAGGTAAATACGGCGACATCTCCATCTTGTCCTATGTGTTCTACAACTACTTTTTGAAGTACAATATAGAGATTGGTAAAAATAGAATTTATGTTCTCTTCTCTCTAAAAATTATTTGTTATTACTCCCTCCCTTTTATATTATATGAGATACTTTTCTTTTTAGTTTGTTTCAAAATAAATGATATATTTTTAAATTTAAAAATAATTCAACTTTAAATTCCTCATTTAACCAATTTTACGCTTAATGAGAAGCTTTTAACCACACAAAAGTCATGGTCTCACAAATTTTTACATCTTAAGCTTTTAAGACCACAAATTTTAAAAGTTTTTTTTTTAAACTTCGTGTCAAGTCAAACTACTTTATTTAATTTAAAACGGAGAGAGTACGATATTTCTCGGAAGGAGTAAAAAGAACAACAGAGATAGAAAGCCCAATTTTTTGAGAAAACAATCAAATTAAAATGTTTTTATTGAGTTTAGCCAACTTGCACGCCATTGTGATCTTTGGCATCGGCAAATCCACTTAGAGGGGCACAAAGCCGTACAGATGAAAGTGCCTTGTCAAAATGCTTGGCTTTAGTGCCTAAGTACTCACTCCATGTTATTGCCCTATACAACGGAGGGTGCCTTTGGTCCACCAATTTTGCGAGGGGTGAAATTTTCACCCCGGACGGTGGACCATATAAATACGCTACAGAAAGGCGATGTCGTGTTCGGTTCACAACCGCTCGATGTAGTACACTCGGGTACAACCCGTTTGATAGTATGTGTAAAAGGTCACCTACGTTAACTACTAATGCACCAGGGAATGGAGGGACAGTGACCCAACCATTCCCTTCTTTGAAAACTTGTAAACCACTTGTGTTGTTTTGATGAAGGATTGTTAATATGGTAGAATCCGTATGTGCAGCAAGACCCATGGCCCGATCCGGATCCGGACATGCCGGGTAAGAATTCAGTTGTAGGGCCGCGCTTCCTCCTTTGGATTCTCCTTTTGGGCCTACGGCCCAATTTACGTCTTCCTTAGTTATCCCCAATGACCCAAGCATGAGCCACATCAATCTTCCAGCTAGCTTTTCCATTTCTCTTTCGTATTCTTCTATTACGTCACTAAAAAAACAAAAAACGCAAAAATACAAAGAAATTAAAAAAATAAATCCAAAAAAACAGAAGAAATAATATAATAGGATTGAAAGAGTTATTTAAGTGAAAGAAAAGTACAACAAAAGGCAATAATTAGATTCGATTTTTTAGATTGATATATCTGAAGTCTTCCCTTATCTTATCTAGTGGGACCTTATCGTTTTTATAGTTAAACTTTTCCTCTGCCATTAATAATTTAATAACAGTATAAAGCAATCGCAGTAGGTTTTATTTTACCTATCGTTTTTCCACTGTACGTAAAATAAAAAATAAAAAAAAACGAAGAAAAGGTTTTTTATACCTCGTGTAAATGAAAGATTCGTTCTTTTTATTTTTCATATACGTGCATGAGAAATATGAGCGGGACGATAAATAATGGCGGATCCAATCACATGGTCATAGGTCCAATTTGACAGACGAAAAAACTAAGTATATATAGAATTAGATATACATCTCATAACTTAATTATTCTCTTAATTTAAATTTTTGAGGGAGTCTAAATTCTGAATCTGTCACTGATATAATAAATATGTACTCACCAGAACTTGTGGTAATCTTGAGGCCAAATTTGACGAGCGTGTTCAAGTGGGGAGCCAACAATGGTGAATCCTTCAGACCACATAAGCTTTGAAAAGAAAGAAGAAATGCGAGCCACGCCATAGCCAGTGACACCATCAGGAGAACGAGCAGCCTTAAGCTTTTGCTGCATTGGGAGAGAAAAGAGATTTTTTCCTGCCAATTCAATATCTTGAAGTAGCCTCTCTGATATATTATGGTTTATGATTTGGAATGCACCCCATTTTTTGCATGCTTGACCTATATGTTCAATAACTTTAATATTATTGTTGTTGTTGTTGAGGTCGATAACTGGAATAGACTCGATGTTACATGAATTTTGTGAAGGATAATCATTTGATGATGTCCATGCATGGGATTCTGGCAATTCTTTTATTGAGTTCAAGTCCAAGAGTTTTTGAGGGTGAGCTCTAAAAGAATCTAAGATCCTAGAAGGCATAGTCTATAAGTTATGAAAAAATGTATTACTAGTTGAAAGTAATAAGAAATAATATTGGTAACTTTATGAGTTGCTCGAGAGAAGAACAAAAGGGGGAAAAATGGAATGTTTTCAAAAAGATGATGTAAATGAAATGTATTTATAGAGGCGATTGATTAGAATGAAAAGAAATATTAATACTTTAATTATGAGTGGTTTTGCACAAGTCTTGGTGTTGATATATGGAAGGGGACAAGAAATGAAAGGGTAAATGGCATTGGACAACAGAAACAACAAAAAGTTGAATGCACAATCTTGTCCTCTACGAAAACAATTTTATATATGAGATCTTGGATCAAGTTAATGATAGATTATATAATACAGAAATTTAAGCTTAATGGATTCTAAATCGTAGGACAAGATAACTTATAAAGTTTGGAATACATTATTTATATATATTTAATATATATTTTTAATACAAATATAGAATATATGCTGAAGTTATTAAGTTTGTTGAACCCATAAATTATATTGTAGCTCCACTCATAGTTCCTCATATCCATGTATAGGAGTGGCAAACGAGCTGATCGGATATGGTTTAAGTTGAAAATAGATAATGAAAAAAGCTGATAAATTATCTGACCTGATTCATATTTAATACGGATAAAAAATTAGTTAACCGACTAATAATATGGGTAACCATATTATCAACGACTTCTTGAATATGATCATTTTTGGGAGAACTCCTAGTCTCTCAAACTTGAGGAACCCCCAATCTAAGGTTTTATAATTACTTACCTATTGGTTATATATTTTTAAAATAAAATAATATAATTCTTATTCATATTTGATCTGTTTTTAAAAAGTTTATTATCCAATTTATTTTTCAATAAATAATATGAATAATTAATTATTTTCTTTTAATCATTTGACCACAATTATTTTTTATATATTATTATATTCACTTAATATGGGAGGTTTCCATATAGGTGAGGGTCTATTTCTCTCTCCAATTCATGTGCATTTGTCTTGTCGTTAAGTAGAAAAACATCTACATCATGATCACGTCTTTACTTTGTTCTATTCTCTATTCGCTACCAGACAGTATTTTTCTGCCCACCACCTTTAATTTGCCTTATATTATAGATCCGAAAATTCCAACACAAATTCTATTTGCTTGCTGAAATGGCTACAATACCCTCTGGAGTTTGCCCTTTTGTTATCCGCGAAAACATTTCTCTAAAATCTATAAGTACTTTGTGCATAATTTGTAAATACCGAATTATCCTATCAAAAAAATATTTTAATATTTGATTTAAGTTCTTTTAAAAAATTGATATTACGTATATTTTTAAAAATTTGTAATTACCAAATTATCCTATCAAAAAGTATAGTATTTTATAAATAAATCGAATATAAAATATATCGAATTGAAAATTTTAAATACTATAACTATAACATAACAGACATTCCTATCTATAAGTTGTGACCGAGCTACATCGAAGTCCGATTAAATTAAATCACGTTCGTCTAAATCTTATATTGGATAAATAAGATGAAATAACAATTTTTTATTATATAGGAGTATATAATATTTGAACTTTCTTGATATAAGAAAAGTTTTAACCTGCTCCTAGTAAGGCGATTCAATTTAAAAATTACTTAAGATGGTAAGTTAACTTTTATTATAAATTTCTTCCTTTATAAAATTATTTTATTAGAATTTCTAACTTCATCACTTTCTATGAGCTCGAGAACTTGTTAGAACCTGTCCAAATATACCATCATTGAAGCAAAAGCAGCAGAAAATGACAAATCTAATTTTGAGAGCATTAGAAAGGGTATTTTTGTCCTCAAGAAAATGGATATTGGTTTTAAAATTTTATGCCTTCCTTTTTTTTTCATTTTTTTTTTCTGCCCTTGCAAATTTGGTCCTTTCTGAGTTAAGCAGTAAAGTCACTTTTGGTATTTTGCGATTAGATTTTGTGTGTTTTGTCCCTGTTAATCTCCATTATCGACACATCATTTTTTATCACATATTCATTGTCTTTAAGCAATCAGCTTAATTGTCTTTTTTTTAATTTTCTGGTGTGACTAATGACTTTGTCGCAGTTTTACGTGTGCAACTTTGTCCAAGTGTCCTTTTAGAATGAATAAATATTTAATCAGTGTAAGGATACATGTATGATTTAAAGACTAGTTGGATCTCACAATTGTTTGAAATTAGAGGAATTTTCAGAAATTACTATTATTTAGTAGCTATTATTTTTTTATAATTGTTATATAGATAAATACTTTCTGTAGATATATTTTAGCTATTATGTGATTATATTCGCACTACTGTATTTATAAATATAATAATAAAATTCGCCTAAAAATAAGGAAATTTAGCTGTGCGATTGTATTCGTGATACTATATTGATGAATACAGTAGTGGAATTCGTCTAAAAATAGGAGAGATCCAACTGTTTAATAATAGAAAGAGGATCAATTAGCGTGTATCACTCCTAATTTAATTTAACAAAATTAAGTTTACATAAATTTCGCTACTATGCAATTGTAGTCGCGCTATTGTATTCATAAATACAGTAGCATAATTCACCTAAAAGAGGAGTCCGGCTGTGCGACTGTATTCACACTACTGGATTCATGAATACAATAGCGAAATTCACCTAAAAATAGGGGAATCCAATTGTTTAATAATGGAAAGATGATCAATTAACGTGTATCACTCTTAATTTAACTCAACAAAATCAATTCACTTAACTTTCGCTGCTACTGTGTTGTATTCCATATATTCGCATGATTGTATTTATAAACAAAGCGAGGTAATCAATAAATAAGGGTGTATACCGTTCTATTCAATTCGATCGTATACATTATATTCAATTCACATATATTCATTATTTGCTATTATACATTGTATTCAATTCATCGCATTCAATTCGCATGTATTTAAACAACAAAAATTACAAAACACATTAATATACGATTATATTAAAAAAATACAGACCTTCAAAATACATAAACATATGCAAAAAAAATAATGTATTTATATAAAAATATAATATATTTGAGAGTCGTTGTATAGAATATAATGTATATTTATCATTACATGTGACTAAAATATTAAAGAAGAGAAGAAAATAGCCAGTGATAGCATTTTTTGGCCAAGAAAATAATAGAAATATTGTGTTAAAATAAAAGATAGAGACGAAAAAAAACTTGACCCTCAATCTTCTTCGGCATAGTCATGGCTATATCTGTTCCCCTAAGAGGATGAGCCCAATAGTGGATGATGATGCTGACGATTCTAACGACGATCACAATAACAACGATGATCTAACGCCTACTGTTCGCTTACTCCCTTTTTCCGCTTCAGAAAGTCTACCATAACCACAAAAAATGACTAATACGATGGTTGTCTTGATACAAAAGGGAGAGTATATATATATATATATATATATATATATATATATATATATATATATATATATATATACATATAGAGCTGACACTATAGACACCTATATATCCAAAACTAAAACCCGACAAAGCCACATACTATCCAACTATACATGATTATCTACGGACATCTAATAGAGTGTACGATTGAAAGATGGATGGTACCGTAATCTGCACTTTTAAAGTTCAAGCAAAAGGTTTTCATATTTCTAAAAATTAATGGAAACACCTTCCATCAAAGTTGCACTTCCAATATATATATATATATATATATAGAGAGAGAGAGAGAGAGAGATTATAATTGGCGTAACTCACTCTTCAATGGTAGGGTATAAAATAATATCGTGTCTCCGCCTCGGGGAGTGCGACTGGAGTTCAATCGAGATACTCCGGTCAAGCAAGCCTACTTAATATTTTTTACATGACCGGCCTTGCCCATAAATGAAGTGAAGATGTATTCCATAATTAGACAATAAGAAGATTACATGGGCAATACCAATTTCATTACCACTAGAAACATCATTTATAATTCCCAAAAATACATTTCACATTCATAGTTTAGCAGTGAAAACATGTGATACAAATATAATATTTTTGGTGACTTACCAAGTTTAAAACACAATTCACACTATGTTTACGGAGCCTCTAATGGATACAACAAAATAATGTAATGGTGCCGGCAACAAGGCCCGGCTATACCTCAAAACACTATATATATGGTATAAAAGACACAAGACCCTGATATGAAATGGGGCTCACCAAGTCAGATGAAAAGAGGGTGCAACGCTACCATTGATCGATATCGTCTACTGTGGAGCCACTTGCATCCATTAAAGATGCAGCACCCCCAATAAAATGGACGTTAGTACATATGGAATAGTACTAATATGTACGACTAATCTTCCTCTCAAGGAAACGAGTAACAATACAGTAAAAACAACATAGGATCAATGAGAGTCTTAAATTATATTAAAACGACAAGTTAAGAACAAAATAAGTTTCCAATTAAATATCATTATTTTTACGTTGGGAGATTTTTAGTAACGATACACCGTCATATTTCAGCGCGGAGTTCGATCTCAGCCCGATAGGCTATGTCGTCTCGCATAGAGACATCCAATCATAACACCACCATGCGCGCGACATTGTGTCCAATCTCAGCCCGATCGGCTAAGCCGTCTCACCATAATACCGTGTGGGTCGACATCACATTCTTCTAGCAATCATCTTATCCTAATTAAGGGGGATAATCTCATCCTAATTAAGGGAAATAATCTCATCACATCAATACAGGGATTTACCCCTCAATCACTCCTACACCGGCACATATAATTTTGGGGTTAGGTTAATTCAGCCTACCCTTCCTTGGTGACCAAACAATATTCCCAAAATATTTTTTATATAAACTAATTAAAGCTCATTTAACAATCTTTCACATATCTTTTCATTTTGTTGACATTAGTGGCCACAAATGTAATTTTGTTCTTGGCACGTCGACCGTATTTAATATTTCATATTTCCTCCTTTCACTTTCAAATATCATTATGGATTATCAACAATATAAGTATTTAAGAATCACGAATGTATGTTTATATATGGAAAACAAATGTCTTAAGCACATTGAATTTCTTCCACAATCTGGCATAACAACTTGCAATTTAAACATGATACGAAATCATACTAATTTAACATATTGGTCATACTATAATACATTCTCGAAGGAGAACATAATATGATAGGAACATTTGAAAATATTGTTAGTATATATCTTTTACACAAGCTTATTCGAAATAGTCAAATTTATAGGGAATAGCTCGGAACATGATAAATAAGAGATTGCCCCCTCATACTTGAAACTTACGAGAACATCGTGGCATTCGATTCTATAAGAGAAGTTTAGCCAACATACCTCGCTTGAGCTTTTCTTAAATTACTACAATATTACAGAAATCCTAGCAACTTCAATCTATTAGAGATATGGAAATATCGAACCATAACTAGAAAGAAGTTTATGGGTTCAACTCATTTAAGCATTTCATCAAACGCATGTGTGTAAATTTAATTACAAGGTTCTTCTACAATATGTTCTTCACCCCTAACCAATTCAACACCAAGAGTTTACCCCATGTTAGTTCAATGACCTCTCCACCATCCTTATTGGTACATATATGCATAAATAATAACTCCCATACCCAAGAATCACACTCCTCATTACCCAACTTCTGTTCAAACTCGAAATTGAAATCCAGGGCAAGAACTTTACCTCTTTTCTAGACAATTTTGAAAGCTTTCCTTGTGAATTCTCTATGGCTTGCGCAAGAGATTAAAGTGGTGTGTAGGGGTTCCTCCCCCTCTGTAACGACCCGACTCGTCGTTACGGGAGTTACTGCCTCATTTTACCCATTTTATGCTTTCATATATTTTATTATATGTGCTTGGAGAATTTGAAGTAAATCGGGTAGAATTCAGTTAAAAATGCAATAAACCTATTTATGGGAAGGTTAGTCTGGAAAAGTCAACCGAATATTGACCTATGAGTTAGAAGGTCCGGAATGAATTTCTGATGATTCGACTAGTTTTAGGGGATGATTTATGACTTAGGAGAACAATCGGAATTGAATTCGGAGGTCCGGTGTAGATTTAGGCTTGAATTGGCTAAGGTTGAATTTTGTCAAATTCCGGATGGTTGGTGAGATTTTGATCCGAGGCTCGAAATAAAATTCCGAGAGTTACAATTTTTCCGTTAAGTGAATTTGGATATGCGCGCAAAATTTCATATTATTCGGAGGTGTTTAGGTTGGGTTTTAGATCAAATGCAAGTTTCGGAAGTTTTAGTGAAACTTAGGCTTGAATCCATGAGAATTCGATGATTTTAATGTTTATGATGATGTTTTTATGTTGTGAGCTAGGTTGAATGAAGTAATATGACATATATGTGCATTTGGTTGAGGTCCCGAGGATCTTGGGGTGAATTCGGATGGCCAACGGCAAATTTTGAACATGTTAATGCAGCAGAAAATTGCAGACAATTTTTGTTCTATGCGGTCACATAGACAGGTCTGCTATCGCATATAAGGATCTGAAGGGTTTAAAATTTTACTCTATGCGATCCCGTGAAGGGGTGTGCGATCGCATAGGTTGATGAAAGTGTACAGTGCGATCGCAAGAAGGGATGATGCGATCGCGTAGCATAAGGGGGCAAAGGTATGCGATCGCATGGTGAATTCTATGATCGCAGAGAAGGAATTTTTGGGCCTGGAAAATTTACTATGTGCGATCGCAGGAGAGGCATTGCGATCGCATAGAAGAAGACGTTAGTGACAGAACAATTAAGTTAAAATATCATATGCGAACCCTTATATTTGACACCATTTTTACTCCGCCAAGAGAGGTTTTTGAGCGATTTGAAGAGAGTTTTCAATGGGTACTGCTTGGAGGTAAGTCTCTTGACTAGAAAATGTGATTTTATGTAAGAATCAACAAAAACATTTATGAAATTGGATAGAAAGTGTGAAGAACTAGGGCTTAATTCTAGAAAATGAATTTTTGAAAGTTGAAAGGCCATTCGAACTCCGTTTTCGATAAATTTTATATGTACGGACTCATGGCGAGACGAGAAATCCGTTGGTATAATTTTTGGAATTTTTCGAGAAGTGGACCCGGGGCTCGGGTTTTACCAACTTCGTGAATTATTATACTTTTCGAGTAATTTTGATTGGGTTATATTTCTTTGACCTATATTTATGTGTTTGTTGTCGTTTTGACTAGATTCGACGTACACGGAGGCAAGTTCAAAAGGAAAAGACATTGCGGACGAGTCCACGGCCGGTTAGAGGTGAGTAGTTGGTATATAGGATGGCCTGAGGGTTTGAAACACCGGCTTATCATATTGTGACGCAATTTAGGGCGTGACTCGCATCCCATGGCTGGTGGGGGATTGGTTATGACTGGAAATTGTGACTTGGTCCATCCCGAACAAGAATAATACTATATTGGCGATTGAAACACACTCTGTGTTGAATATATATATGGGCTTTATGCCATGTTTAGGTCCTTGTGCCGACCTGTAGTATTTTCATTCTACTATTATTATTGGATTATTATTATAAACTCTTGTATCTTCCTTGAATTGTCGTTTCGGGACTTGATGTTAAATATGAAACGGTTGATGGTCTGGCATGCCTAGCTTTAGGGTTGGGCGCTATCACGATCGAATTTGGGTCGTGACAAGTTGGTATCAGAGCCTAGGTTAATAGGCCTCGCGAGTCATGAGCGGGTTTAGTAGGCCCTCGCAGATCGGTACGTAGATGTCTGTATCTATCCTCGGGAGGCTACAGAACTTTTAGGAAACACTTCACTTTCTTGGATTCATATTGTGTGGTTTGTGTTATCGTGAAACTAAAGTTTTCCGTATTATATTATCTCGCAGATGGCGAGAACCCGTGCTAACGGACATGGTGGACGACCACCAGTGGCACACAGAGGCCGTGGTTGTGGTAGAGGTAGGGCAGCATGGACAACACCTGCTGACCCACCAGTTGACCAGATCAGGTTCAGGATCAGGTTCCAGCAGCTTAGGTTAAGCCACCGGCAATGCCTATTGAGATACCGGGTCTCTAGGAGACCTTAGCACAGATCTTATCATTGTGTATTGGACTAGCCCAGGTGGTGGCGGCTTCTACTGCATCGGTTTCTTCTCAGGTAGGGGGAGAAAATCAGACCCCCGTTGCTCGCACACTAGAGCTGGTAGTTTAGGGCTTACAGGTACCTAAGGCAGCTCCAGCTTAGCCAGTTCAGCCGGCGGCACCAGTCGCACCAGCTCCAGCTCATGTGGACCCCGCTATGCCTGCTGACGAGCATCGTTGGTTGGAGAGGTTCGGTAGACTTCAACCTCCGACATTCAGTGGTGTTGAGGGCGAGGATGCGCAGGGTTTTTTGGATATGTTCCAGTGTATGCTTCGTACTGCGGGTATTCCGGAGTCTAGCGGTGTTGCTTTTACTACCTTCCAGTTCACAAGACTAGCATTTTATTGGTGGGAGGATTTCGAGAGGCGTAGGCCTATTGGGGCAGCGCCCCTCACTTGGCAGCATTTCTCCATGGTATTTCTGGAGAAGTATGTGCCCCACTCTCATATGGAGGAGCTGTGTCATCAGTTCGAGTGGTTGAAGCAGGGAGATATGACAGTGACTCAGTACGAGTTAAGGTTTACACAACTAGCTAGGCATGCTATGTGGATGATCCCGACAGATCGTGAGAGGATCATGAGATTTATGGATGGCATCAACTATCCTATCCGTATATTGATGACTAGAGAGAGGGCTACAACAGTTACTTTTGAGGAGGTGGTTGATGCGGCTCGTCATATTGAGACAGGCCATCGTCGTGAGCGCGATGAGAGAGAGGCTAAAAGGCCTCGTGATGCAGGTAGTTACAGTGGTGCTATCTAGGGGCCATTTTCAGCACAGTAGAGGTCGTTCCTTCAGATCTCCTCAGTCAGGCTGCTCAGAGACTAGTGGAGCTTCTTCAGACCGTGGTCGTCAAGGTCATCAGGATCATCATGGTCAGCAGGGTCATCAACTGAGCCAGCCCTCACTGAGCGCCCTTCCATCTTAGAGCTCTGCTCCTGCTCCTTCAGCTCAAAGTTCATCCACAGTGAGGGGTTCCCAGCAGTCTCTTTCTCCAGCTTCAGGTCGTTGCTTTGAGTGTGGTGAGTTGGGTCATATTAGGAGGTAGTGTCCCTAGTTACTCCGTAAACAGTCTCAGCAGAGGGATCATCCCTCATCTTCTGCTTCAGTTTCTTCAGCACCTACTCAGTTAGCTAGGAGTGGTGGTTAGGTAGTTAGAGCTCGCCCTAGGGGTGAGGACCGTACTGGCGGAGGTCAGGCTCGGTTTTATGCTCTTCCAGATTGGAGGGATGCTAGCGCATCAGATGTAGTCATCACAGGTATTATCTCAGTCTTCCACAAGGATGCTTCTGTCTTATTTGATCCCGGATCTATCTATTCCTATGTATCTTCCTATTTTACGCATCATTTGAGTACGACCCATAGTATTCTTGCCTTGCTTGTACATGTGCCTACCCCGGTGGGTGATACAGTTATTGTGGATCATGTATATCGATCTTGTCTTATTACTATTGGGGGTCTGGAGACCCGAGTTGACTTGTTATTATTGGCCACGGCGGATTGGGAAGGGTTGATATCTTATTTGGCTTTCGTTAGAGATGTTGAGGGTAAGGATCCCAGTCTTTATTCGGTCCACGTTGTGAGGGATTTCCCGGATGTATTTCAAGTAGACCTGCGGGGCATGCCAGCAGATAGGGACATCGATTTCGGTATTGACTTGGTGTCGGGCACTCAGCCCATTTCTATTCCTCCCTATCGCATGGCACCAACTTAGTTAAAAGAGTTGAAGGAACAACTTCAGGAGCTCCTAAATAAGGGGTTCATTTGCCCGAGTGTGTCACCTTGGGGTGCACCGGTGTTATTCATAAAGAAGAAGGATGGCACAATGAGAATGTGCATCGACTATAGACAGTTGAACAAGGTGACACTAAAGAATAAGTACCCACTACCTCGTATTGAGGACTTGTTTGATCAGCTTCAGGAGAAAGTGTATTCTCTAAGATTGACCTTCGATCAGGTTATCACCAATTGAAGATTAGGGATTCAAACATTATGAAGACGGCTTTCAGAACGAGATTTGGGCACTATGAATTTCTGGTGATGTCTTTTGGGCTGACTAATGCCCCAGCCGCATTCATGCACTTGATGAACAGTGTATTTTCAGCTGTATCTGGATTCTTTTGTGATCGTATTTATTGATTATATCCTGGTGTCCTCGCGCAGCCAAGAGGAGCACGCGTAGCATTTGAGAGTGGTTTTGTAGAGACTGAGACAGGAAAAACTTTATGTGAAGTTTTCTAAGTGTGAGTTCTGGCTTAATACTGTGACTTTTCTGGAACATGTAGTGTCCAGCGATGGTTTTCAGGTTGACCCATAGAAAGTCGAGGCGGTGCAGAATTGGCCCAAACCATCCTCAGCTACGGAGATCTAGAGTTTCCTCAGTTTAGCAGGCTATTACCGCAGGTTTGTTCAGGGTTTTTCGTCTATTGCTACACCTTTGACAACATTGACTTAGAAGAATGCTCTATTTGTGTGGTCTTATGAATGCAAGGAGAGCTTCCAGAAGCTCAAGTCGGCTTTGGCCACAGCTCCGGTACTTGTATTGCCATTAGCTTCAGTGTCTTATACGGTGTATTACGATGCTTCAAGAGTTGGGATCGGTTGTGTATTGATTTAGAAGTGTAGAGTTATTGCATATGTTTCTCGCCAGTTAAAGCCCCATAAGATGAACTACCCTGTTCACGACTTAGAATTAGCTACTATTGTTCATGACTTAAAGATTTGGAGGCATTATTTGTATGGCGTATCTTGTAAGGTATATGCAGACCACCACAGTCTTTAACAGTTGTTTAAGCAGAAAGATCTCAATTTGAGGCAACAAAGATGGCTTCAATTACTCAAGGACTATGACATTACTATCTTGTATCATCCCGAGAAGGCCAATGTAGTGGCTGATGCTTTAAGCCGGAAGACTATTAGTAGGGGCAGCTTGGCAAACATTTTAGTTGGGGAGAGGCCTCTTGCAGTTGGTGTTCAGGTTCTAGCTAATCAGATGGTGAGGTTGGATATTTTTGAGCCCAGTCGGGTGATGGATTGTGTGGTATCTCGGTCTTCCTTGTATGATTGTATTCGAGAGCGTCAGTATGATGATCTGCATTTTCTTGTCCTGAAGGACAGGGTCCAGCATGATGATACCAGAGATGTGAACATCGGAGATGATGGTGTGTTGTGGATGCAGGGCCGGATTTGTGTGCCTAATATAGATGGGCTTCAGGAGTTGATATTAGAGGAGGCCCGCAGCTCGAGGTATTTGATTCATCCGGGTGTCGCAAAGATGTACCAAGGTTTGAGACAGCATTACTGGTGGAGAAGGATGAAAAAGGATATTGTGAATTATGTGGCTTGATGTCTTAATTGTCAGCAAGTCAAATATGAACACCAGAGACCTGGTGGGGTGTTCCAGCGCATGGATATTCCCGAGTGGATATGGGAGAAGATTACTATGGATTTCGTGAGTGGTCTTCCCCATACCTTGAAAAAGTTTGATTCAGTTTGGGTGATCGTGGATCGACTGACCAAGTCTGCGCACTTCATTCCGGTGTGCACTACCTATTCATCGGAGCAGTTAGCAGAGATTTTAATCAGAGAGATTTTGCGGTTGCATGGGGTTCCAGTTTCTATTATTTTAGATAGAGGTACCCAGTTCTTTTTTTTTGGCAAAATATACCACTAGGCATGGTACCTAGTGGCTAATATATAAATAGACAAATAAAATCCCAATCCGGGTCCAAGAGAATACAATTTGTCCTGCTACTACCAGTATGTTTTGAAAGAAATATATGAAAAAAGTAAAATCTAATAAGAAAACTACTATCATCTATAACTTGAGGTCTAAATGAGTAATTCCATGTCTTGTGGCTATGATTGATGTCTCCTGCCCATTTCAAGTACCATGTAGCACCATTCAAGCTCTCACCAGGTACCAAGGTATGCGTATAGGCAATGATTAAGTCCATCCAAGTGCGCCGCAGTATAGGAACAAAGATTGACTTCCCATCCGATAATGTCTCAATCACCTTTAGAATATGTTGCCCTTGTACATTGTATACTACTATGTCACCTCCAGAAAGAGTGTGGAACCACACTAATACCACTGAAAAATGACATAATAATATCCAATATAATCCAAACACATAAATAAGCCATATCTTGACACTAGTCGATCGTGATCTCCAAGTATCTGTTGTAGCTTCCATGTTGTATGCCATAACTGTTGCTATTCGATGAGTTAGTGTAATTAACTCAAAACAAATGAACATGGCCCTTGAGCTATCTAACAGTGACACCTTTGTCATTACAATACAGAAGGCCTTGCCAAAGATGCTGATGGTGATGCTACCTGTGTGTTTTTCTCCTCTTGCCTCGATTTCCATATCTGTTAATGATCGTGAATTCCAAGTAATTGTTGTAGCTTTCATGGTGTGCTGCAAAACCTTCAAACTTAATCCTTTTCGGTGAATCAGTGTGATCAACAGAAGCCAATTGGTGTTACTGGTACTTGGGATATCTAACACTATCTCCATTCCCACTCCAAAACAGATGATCTTGCCAATAATGTTCATGATGATTCTGCATGTATTTCTTTCACAGTTGATCTGCTCCTCTAGTAGTGCCTTTGCGGTACACACTCCCTTCCTGAAAATTATCAAAGCACTCTCAGGTTGAGCATGAATACATGCTGATACCACTGAGTAGTGACTTAACAACCTCCAGTAAGTGAATGAGTACAGGAATGTCGATGGTTGCCTCTCCATTAGTCTGGTGCTTTTCTTTTACCAATCCGAACTCTTAAGTTAGGAATTTGAGATTTGTCCAGATTGATCAGTGCTTTTCCTTTAGCTGGTAATTCTTGAAATGAATGATAGTTAACTGTACCTGCAAAAGAGAAAACCAAGTTAGCTAAGTAATCTGCTACTGTGTTGCCCTCCCGTAGTACATGCTGAAATATGACATTGTATGTCCTCTTGATGTCATTGATCTTTCTCACATCTGCTGCTATACTCCATGGTACCTCCCATTTATCGTCAATCACCTTTTTCATTACCAACGAGTCAGTTTCCAAAATCAATGGGTGTAACTCCTTCTCCACACAGTATGACAGCCCATGTACTATTGCCTTTGCCTCTGCTACTATGTTTGATGTTTCACCTATCTCCCTTGCACTTGCAAACATCATATCTCCATTGTGATCCCTCACACAAAAGCCATAAGAGCTAGGGCCTGGATTCCCCTTTGAAGCACCATCAGTGTTACATTTGAACCAACCATTAAATGGCATCTGCCATTTTATTCTCCTTGTCACTATAACTGGTTTGTACTGCTCAAAGAACTTGATCATATCAGGCCACAATATTGGAATCCCAGTGAGCCATGGATATCTCACCTTTGCCAGATAATGCAATGTCCTATTTACCTCATGAATAACTCTGCGGCAAGACACAGATCCTCCATATTTCATTGTATTTCTCCTCTTCCATAGTTCCCATAGAATAATTGCAGGGACTGCCTGAAACAAAGGCTTCAGCTTAGGGCAACACTTAGCATTCCACCACTCCCTCATAACTTGATGCACCTGTATCATATTGATCATTAAGCCTGCTGCCTGGCTGAATGTTCTCCACACTTTTTGTGCAGTATCACTGTGCAAAAAAAGATGCTGAAATGAGTCTTCTTTAGGTGAGATGCAACACCAGCATTTAGAAACCACCATATATCCTCCATTTCTCCATATATCATCTGTTGGCACCTTGCCTTTCCAAGCTCTCCAACAAAAGAAAGAGATCTTGAAGGGAATTCCTTTTGTCCATAATTTTGCATAGTCTGAGTTGACTGTTTCTCTGTGTCTCAATATTCTCCAAGCATTGCTCACAGAGAATTTGCCTGATGTTGAAGGCATCCACCTTGGAGTGTCCCAGTACTCATCAGTAGCTGTAAACTGCACTTCTTCTCTAATGTGATTCACAATATCTAATGGAAAAGTTTGGTTTAGCAAATCATCATTCCATTGCCCTTCTTCTCTCAATTCTGCCACCTCCTGAAGCTCCTCATTTATTTGAAAGTCTTGAGGAACTACATGATACAAAGATCCCAATCCAGTCCAATTTTCATGCCATACATTAGTAGAACCCCTGTTCATCTCCCATAATATCTCATGCTCCACCTTATCTCGAACTTCTAACATTTTTCTCCAAACATGTGATCCTTTCCTAAACTGAACCATTGTTGGTGTCTCTTTTTTGCAATATTTATTCCACATGTAATTGGACCACAATGACTTTGATGTCCTAAATCTCCACCACAGTTTTGCAAACAGTGCATTAGACACATCAAATAATGATCTAAGGCCTACACCCCCCTCTTCCCTTGGCAGACAAAGATTCTGCCACTTAGTCCAATGCCTACTTCTCCCTTCTTCCTTATTGCTCCAGAAGAATCTCGCAAACGTTTTATGAAGATGCTCAATAACATTATTTGGTGGATCCAAAACTGATAATATGTGGGTTGGCATGCTCTGCAGTACATGTGCTATCAATGTGGCATTGCCTCCATATGATAGAAGTTTCCCCTTCCATGAATGTAATTTTGATTTCACCTTTTGTATCAAATCATTGTAGTAATTCTTCCTTCTCCTTGTGTAAAAAATTGGACATCCGAGGTATGTAAATGGAAAAGTGCCTTTAGTGAATCCAGTTATAGTAGCCACTGTGTTTTTCAAGTCTGCAGCAATCTTTGAATGCACATAATATGAACTCTTTGCCTTATTGATCAGCTGACCTGATGTCTTCTCATATACTGCCAGTATATCCATTATCTTCTGCAGAGAGTATGGATCAGCTGATGCAAAGATGATAGTATCATCTGCATAAGCAAGATGATTCAGTGGATCAGACCACTTTGGCATCCCAAAGCCTCTAAACTGCTTGTCTTCAAATAATTTGTTCAAAGACCTCGATAACAATTATGCTGACAGAACAAATAATGCTGGAGATAGAGGATCTCCCTGCTTCACACCCCTAGTTGAATGAAAAAATCCTGAAGCCTGACCATTCACCATCACCGAGTACCAGTTGTTTGATATCAAATTCCATACCATATGTATGAAACACTCTGCAAATCCCATCTTCCTCAGTACATGCATCAAAAATTTCCAAGACACTCTATCATATGCCTTGGCCATATCAAGCTTGATTACAACATTTGCTGGCTTTCCTCTCAATCTAATATCAGTTACAATCTCATGTGTTAGTAATATGTTTTCAAAAATGCTCCTTCCCTTGACAAATCCCGACTGATTCAATGAGATTAATGAAGGCAGGATCCTCTCAAGCCTATCATGAACTACTCTTGAGAAAATTTTGTTGATGAAATTACTCAAGCTAATAGGCCTGAGATCAGAGAAAGTTTGCACTTGAGGCTTCTTAGGTAATAACACTAAGTTAGTGTGTGTTATTGACTTGGGCAAAGGATTATCCTCAAAGAACAAAACTACCAGTGTATGAATATCTTCTCCCAGCATGCTTGAAAGAATCGACCTGAGAAGCTATCTGGCCCGCTTGCAATCTCTCCACTTAGTGCAAATACAGCATCTTTAACCTCATTTTGCATTGGTATTCTACATAACTCCATGTTGTGTTCTGTTGTAACCATGGTAGGCACATTGTTCAGCATTTCAAAGTTCTCGGCATCACCTTCATTTGTGAATTGCTTCAGGTAGAAGTCTACAGCAGCCTGTGATAGCTTGTCTTGATCTTCTATCCATGCATCATCACTATTCATGATCCTTTTCAACTTCAATTTTTGCCTTTTTCCATTTACACAGTTATGAAAGAACCTTGTATTTCTATCTCCTTTTTCCAGTTCACTTCTCAGTTTTGGAGAAAATTTCAGCGAGAGTTGGGTTCACGGGTAGAGTTAAGCATAACATTTCACCCACAGACGGATGGGCAGTCCGAGAGTACAATTCAAATACTAGAGGATATGTTCCGTACCTGCGTTATTGATTTTGGAAGATCTTGGGCTGATTACTTTCCTCTTGCAGAGTTTGCCTATAATAATAGCTATCAATCCTATGGCACTGTATGAAGCCTTATATGGGAGATGGTGTAGGTCTCCAGTTGGTTGGTTTGAGCTCGGCGAGGCTAGATTATTGTGGATAGAGTTAGTTCAGGATGCCTTAGACAAGGTGAAGGTGATTCAGGAGAGGCTTCGCACAACTCAGTCGTGTCAGAAGAGTTATGCGGACTGGAACGTCCGAGATGTGTCTTATTCAAAGGGCGAGAAGGTGTTGCTGAAAGTTTCACCCATTAAAGGCATTATGAGGTTTGTGAAGGAAGGAAAGCTAAACCCAGGGTTTATTGGACCTTTTGAGGTACTTAGGAAGATTGGGAAGGTGGCCTATATGCTTGCTTTGCCACCTAGCTTGTGGGGAGTTCATCCGGTGTTCCATATATCTATGCTCCGGAAGTATGTTGGAGACCTGTCTCATGTGTTAGACTTTAGCACGATACAGTTGGATGAGGACATGACCTATGATGTGGAGCCGGTAACCATTGTGGGTCAACAGGTTTGTAAGTTGAGATCCAAAGATATAGCTTTAGTGAAGGTGCAGTGAAGAGGTCAGCCCGTGGAGGAAGCAACTTGGTAGACCGAGCAGGAGATGCGGAGCAGATATCCACATTTATTTGAGACTCCAGGTATGTTTCTTGACCCGCTCGCGGACGAGCGTTTGTTTAAGTTGGGGAGAATGTAACGACCCGACTCTTTATTACGGGAGTTACCGCTCTGTTTTACCCGTTTTATGCTTTCATATGTTTCATCTTATGTGTTTGGAGAATTTGAAGTAAATCGGGTAGAATTCGGTTAAAAATGAGGCAATAAACCTCTTTATGGGAAGGTTAGTTTGGAAAAGTCAACTGAATGTTGACCTATGAGTTAGAAGGCTCGGAATGGATTTCTGATGATTCGACTATTTCCGGGGATGATTTATGACTTAGGAGAACAATCGGAATTGAGTTCGGAGGTCTGGTGTAGATTTAGGCTTGAATTGGCAAAGGTGAATTTTGGCGAATTTCGGACGGTAGGCAAGATTTTGATTCGGGGCTCGGAATGAAATTCCGAGAGTTTCAGTAGCTCCGTCAGGTGATTTTGGATATGCTTGCAAAATTTCGGATCATTCGGAGGTGTTTAGGTCGGGTTTTAGATCAAATGCAACTTTCGAAAGTTTTAGTGAAGGCTTGAATCCATGAGAATCCGATGATTTTGATGTTTATGATGATGTTTTTATATTGCGAGCAAGTTTGAATGAAGTAATATGACATTTCTGTGCATTTGGTTGAGGTCCCGAGGGTCTCGGGATGAATTCAGATGGCCAACGGGCAAATTTAGAACATGTTAATGCAGCAGAAAATTGTAGACAGCTTTTGTTCTATGCGATTGTATAGATAGGTCTGGATCACATAGAAGGATCTGAAGGGTGTGTAATTTTATTCTATGCGATCGTGTGAAGGAGTGTGCGATTGCATAGGTTGATGAAAGTGTACAGTGCGATCACAAGAAGGGATGATGCGATCGCAAGAAGTGATGATGTGATCGCATAGCATAATGGGGCAAAGGTATGCGATCGCACGGTGAATTCTACGATCGCAGAGAAGGAATTTTGGGCCTAAAAATTTACTCTATGCGATCGTAGGGGAGGCATTGCGATCGCATAGAAGAAGACGTCAGTGACAGAACAGTTAAGTTAAAATATCAGACACGAACCCTCATATTTTACACCATTTTACTCCACCAAGAGAGGTTTTTGAGCGATTTGAAGAGAGTTTTTAAAGGGTACAGCTTGGAGGTAAGTCTTTTGACTAGAAAACATGATTTTATGCAAGAATCAACACAAAAATTCATAAAATTGGGTAGAAAGTGTGAAGAACTAGGGCTTAATTCTAAAAAATGAATTTTTGAAAGTTGAAAGGCCATTCAAACTTCGTTTTCGATAAATTTTATATGTACGGACTCGTGGCGAGACGAGGAATCTGTTGGTATGATTTTCATAATTTTTTGAGAAGTGGTCCCGGGGGTCGGGTTTTACCAACTTTTATGTGTTTGTTGTCGTTTTGACTAGATTCGACGTACACGGAGGCAAGTTCAAAAGGAAAAGACATTGCGGACGAGTCCACGGCCGGTTAGAGGTGAGTAGTTGGCATATAGGATGGCCTGAGGGTTTGAAACACTGGCTTATCATATTGTGACGCAATTTAGGGCGTGACTCGCATCCCATGGCAGGTGCGAGATTGGTTAGGACTTGGGAATTGTGACTTGATCCATCCCGAACAAGAATAATACTATATCGACGATTAAAACGCACTTTGTGTTGAATATATATATGGGCTTTATGCCATGTTTGGGGCCTTGCGCGGACCTGTAGTATCCTTAGGGGATAGATATCTTTGTGATAGCATGATTTGTAAAATCATTGAACTCAGTCCTAGGTTGAAATCACTATTATGAAATGCTAAGTCACATGTTCTTGAAAATTTAGAAATTAAAGTATTTTCTTTATTAATGAATTGGAAACTGAAATTAAATAAATTAAAACTGTTATGTGACTCATATGTATATTGTGGACTAAGTGTGGATCGGGCTGCATGCCGCAGCGAATAATATGATTATATTGCACTTGGGCTGAAGGAGCCCCTCCGGAGTCTATACACACCCCTAGTGAGCATCGTCGACGTTAAATGGATCGGGCTACACGCCGTAGCGGTCATGTGCATTGCATTGCATTCATGCATTATTAATTACTTGAGTTATATGTTGTTTGATGTTGTTGCTAGTTCGTAGTAGGTATCGGGCTGTTAGACATATCTTTACTCTATGGTATTTTGTGGATTTCTTGCTTTCAACTATTTTATATGCTTTTTACTTACTGAGTACTTAGTATTCACCCCTACTCACTGCACCTTTGTGTGCAGATTCAGGTACACCTGAGGTTTAGCCGAGCAGTTCAATTTCATTCAGAGTTATCCGAGTTGCTGAGGTATCTGCTGGCGTTCGCAGGACCTGGCTTCTCTCCTTATTTCAGTTTATTTATATATATACTTTCAGACTTGAGTATTTCGTTAAGATATTTCTATTATTATTCAATTTTTGCTTAGAAGCTCTAGACTCGTGACCATAGATCTTTGGGAGTGTTATTGTCGGTTTTCAAACTTCTTAGTATTTTCATTCTACTATTATTATTGGATTATTATTATAAACTCTTGTATCTTCCTTAAATTGTCGTTTCGGGACTTGTTGTTAAATATGAAACGGTTGATGGTCTGGCTTGCCTAGCTTTAGGGTTGGGCGCCATCACGGTCGGGTTTGGGTCGTGACACCCCCTCTCTATCTAGTTCCTCCAATTTCTCTTAAAATATCCGATTAAACCAGCTAAATTAACCCAAAAGTCATCTTATAGAAAATAGGGTCGGGTTATGAAACCATAAAATGGGCCCTTCGAACTCAACCCTGCGCAGTTGCAGAATGGACCACAGAACACATATATAGTCCACGAAAGGGAGCGCCGAATTGACGTCCGAAAATTGGGTTACCCTGAACAAGTCTGAGGCTAGGTCTACTGTCCGTGGACAAATTATGTTGCCACAGAGTGGACAACAGAATCACCCTCAGAAATTCTTCATCCTAACGCTGCGACTGAATGTGGCCTTCGAAACAATTATGCGATCGCATAATGGATCACATATAGATCTTCGAAAGTTGGCTTGATCGTGTTGCATTATGCGACTGATATGCGGTCCGCGAAGCGATTCTATGGTAACAGAGCGGACCGTGAAAATATCATATTCTGCAAATTTTATTCTTTCAACTCCCAACACATTGTTCATTAGCCTACCTCAGCACTACGAAACCCCGGGTTCTAGGTAAAATTTTATGGGCCTTGCAAATAAATACCTATTTTTCTATAAAATAAAAAATATAGCTATAAGTAATAATTTTTTTAAATTATTTTTGTTTATAATAAATAGGGTGTAATAGTTTTCTATAGGAAGTAAAATTTTCTTGAATTTAATTTAGTCTTTCTTGGGCTAAACCAGCCCAAATAAGTCCAATATAGCGTGATATTGTCTGTTTTGAGCCTCTAATCTTTTTAACCACCAATATTAGACTTTGTTCGTCACCCAATAATTTATGTGGCCATTATCACAATTCACGGGCCAATTCTTGAGATATTGTGCACCGCCCATGCCGTCAGAGTATTTATGGTGAGCGAAGGCCGCAACTAGCTTCTTCTTGTGTGAGCACCTCCAACCTCGTAATAGTAAGCAAATTAAGCCCCGCATAATCACCTAGTCATCATCATATTTGTCTCACCGCACATGGGCTATGATACTGATAGCTGGGCTAAATTATCCTTAATACTCTTAACATAATGTGATATTGTTCGATTTGGATCAAGTCCATATAATTTTAAAAAAAAAATCTCATATCATTAAGAGATCCCTACACTTTATTAGTAAGCTCTCAATCTTTTAGCTACTAGTACGAGGCATTGTTTACCCACCCAATTTTGTTAAAATGAAATTGGTGCAAATTGAGTTGCATAGTTATAGATGATTAACTTCTGGAAGTGACTCTAACTAATTTGTGATTGGATTTAGATCGATAATTCAAATCAAATCGAAAAAATATTTGATGTGGTTTGGTATTAGAAAAAAAGAAAACTTCGACCACAATTGTTTTGGTTTGTTTTAGCTAAAAAAAATCAAACCGAAACCAAACCAAATAAATAGTATTACATTTATACAATTTTTAAAACTATTTTACGCATATAAATATTTCTTAAATATTTTTACCATTTTATCTTTTAGTGTATACATTCTTGAATGATCCAATAAGTTTTATTGTCCATAAGTATAGTAACTCAAATAATTTTCAAATCAATACTAATGCTAATAACATAAATTCAATTCAATGCTAGAAACGATAATAGTGTTGGATATCAATTTTTAGTTTTGCATTAGTTTAAAATAAAAATGCATAACTTAGTTTATTTTTTTAGTTCTTAATCTTGTAAGTAGTAGTACTTATTAGATGTACTTAATTATTTTAGCATGACTTATCTTTTCGATTATTTTCGTTTCTATTATGACTTTTTAATTGGCATTATTTATTTATGCGATTGTATTATCTTTGCTATTGAATATTTCAAAATAATACTATGATTCATCTTATATTATTGTGTTATTTTCTTGAAAAATATATTATATAGTTGTATCCTATTAGGACTAAAGAAATATTTGGAGCACAAATTACATATTATGTGCTATGAAGAATTTATCTGAAAAAAAAACTAAAAAATCCAAGATTAAAAAATCCAATTTTATTAGTTGATTTGGTTTATATATTTAAAATTTTGACATTATTACTTAGTTTAATAATTAAAAAATTCGAATCAACTCTATTTATGTACATCCCTAATTGAAATATAGTTAATTGTCTGGTGGATTTATTGATATTGTCCTCTGCTTTACCTTTTTCTAAGCTGGATAGGAAGTTTAAGCGATTTTCAATTCATTTTGTTCCTGGCACTTAATTAAGTGGCCACACAGCAGAAAGAGAACAAAAGAGTGTCAACTTGTTGCTCATAATTCTTTTATTGATGAGACAAAATCATGTATGAGTCATGTGCTATACATATACATGCCAAAAAAGAAAATCACCAATTTAGTCGCATGTGCACTTCACGTGTCACAACGTGCTAGGCTCGAGTTTTTTATTTTTATTTTTTTGTTTTCCAACTATTATAGGCTTTCTTTTGGCGCTAGCTAATTTACTATTAAAATGTTTTAATAAAACAACATTAAAAAGAACAGGACAAGAACTCATGGAAAAGCATTCAAAAGTAAATATCAATAGCAAATGTTTTGATTCCATAATTGTCCAACTTGGGGTGAAACTGAAACAGACTGATGAAAAGGAAGTTTAATTTTGCCACATAAAATTATGCTATAATATCATAATAGGTTCTAATTAGGAAATTACTGAAATAAAGATTATTGAAGTTCTTTTGTTATTCTTTTCTTTTTGTCTTTGGGATATGCATGTGTTTCATCTTTCAAATGGTATACGAGCAAGTGCATTTAGGAGGAACATATAATTTTTAAAATCTTTAGTTGAAATGAGAGTTTTGGCGTAATTGGTAAAATTGTTGTCATGTGACTAGGAAATTATAGTTTGAACCGCGGAAACAGTCTCTTGCATAAATGGAAGGTAAGATTATGTACAAAAGACACTTGTAGCTCAGCCCTTCCTCTGACGCATAGCGCGAGCTTAGTGCACCGAATTACCTTTTTGTTGGCCTCATGCATAAGGAACTCTAATGGCGATGCTTTAGATCTTCTCGTCATCAACTCGGTTGTTAGAAAGAATAACAACTTAGAACCAATAGAACTAGTGTTCCTTCTTTACCCTTTAGCGTGCACAACTTGTGAAAAATATGATTTAAAATATACACAGACAAAAGTTTTTGCTAGCTTGCATATACAAAAAACGCAATCAGGCTAGAGGCGGAGCCAATTTGAAGTTTCTGGATTTTAGTTCGTAACTTGTTTTAGTTAGAGGGTTCACGATTAAATATTTGTATACAAGTTGATAAATTCTTTATTAAGGCTAAAATAAAAATTACTGAATCGTCCGAGCCAATACTTAATATTGTAGCCCCCCTCCAACTTAGGGCATTATTTCTATTGAAATTGCATTCAACTAACTAGGTTGTCAGCAGTTAAGTATTTTGCATGTACGATGAAATTTATGAATATTAATATACTGTTATTTTATTCTGGACAAAGAAATTCTGTGTCATACACTAATTCGGAGAAAGACAATGATTTTTTGTATTTGGAAAAGATTTAACTCTTTTAGGTTCGAGCTATCGTTTTTAGCAAGTGTCTCTTTTTAGGTTGCCGGCAGGAACAACTTAT
Source organism: Nicotiana noctiflora (assembly GCA_032618575.1). NCBI lineage: Eukaryota > Viridiplantae > Streptophyta > Magnoliopsida > Solanales > Solanaceae > Nicotiana > Nicotiana noctiflora. The sequence continues at coordinate 201,059 of JASVEL010007721.1, forward strand.
TTGAGTTGCTTTCTTTTTGTGATGATTTATTTGAATATTCCACTAATAATATGTTACTGTCAAGCAGATGAAGTTTAATTATTAACTTTAACTTTAAGATGACATTATTAACGTAAGAAAAGATTTTCTGTGTGGTGTTTGATCATCAAACGAAGTATTCACAAATTAATGTCGGGTAACTACCACATTTTCATTGTCGGTAATCCCTGGATTGGTTGGCCGTCAAGAATAAATTTATAAATTGCAATTATCACTTGTATTTCTATCTGTTTTTTTTTTCTTTTTTCTTTTGCCTTTTTAATGTTTCCAAAGACTGGCCGACTTTTTGACATTTTTATTTTTTCTGCTGTCCATAAGTAATTAGTATCTCCCATCTAATTTGTGTCTCTTAATTTGATTAAGTATATACATAATATTTACTACTCCTAAGTCTTATCTAATAAGAGACAGTTATCAGGCAGCTGAAGGATATGTCTGCTCTAAACAAGGATAAAACTATAATTTTCTTTTTAACAATTGTATTAAATAGTATTTTCATTTTGAGAATTAAATATGTCATTCTTCCTAAAATAAACAAAAAAACAAAAGTAAGACAAGTAAATTGAAATGTAGAGAGTACCGTTTTTAGTAGCAGAGCCAAGATTTCTTTTAAGAGATGATAAAATTTAAAGAAATAAATACACGAATAAGTCAACAGGGTTCAATACATTATATATACATAAGAAAAATAAGTTTAACCTATCTAAATAATATAATTATCCGGCAAACGGGCGCATTTGCGCAAATGAAAAAAATGGTCTCTTATGTTTTGGGGCATGTTCAAATAGTCTTTAAATATACTAGTAGTCGTACCCGCGCAATGCGCGGTTAATATTAAAATAATATTAATTAAATTAAATTAATTATGATCAGACTTGTTTGATCCTATTAGATCGTATTGCTTTAACAAAATTCAATTGTCATCTTGTTTGTCAATACGATATACCCAGTAATGAAATTTATATTAAATCAAATGTACTTATATAGTCACTGAATAACTTTTTTATTTTATTCTTCTTTGTTATATTAAACAATATTTAGTATTCACTTTCTTTTTGTAATATATGAGAAGATATATAATTTATTATTATTGAAATATTTTTTTATTTTAAGTTTATTTTGTTGTTCTTAATAATATTAAATAAATTTTGGTGAATAAAATCTATAAAACTAATGGGACTTATACAGGCAGCGAATGTTTTTGTTATTTTTGTTTATATTATATCCTCCAATATTTAATACGATTACATTGTTAATAGAAAGTGTCATTAGCATATTACATTAGTTAATATTTTTTTCCGAAGGTTTTTTATTTCTTTATTTTTCATTTTTTTATTTTCAAATAATTTTAAAACTCCAACTTAAAACTACTCCCAATTTGAATTAGTAATTTACTATTTTTATAATTTTATTTTTATATTAAAATTATTTTAAAAATCCAACTTGAAACTACTCCCCGATTTGAATGGGTAGTTTTGCTTCTCTTTTTTATTTCGTTTTTATAGCTTTTTTTTGCTTTTTTATTTTAAAATAATTTTAAAACTGCAACTTGAAACTACTCCAACCCAATTTGAATGGGTAGTTATTTTTTTATTATAGTTAATGATAAGATATCTATTTTTATTTTAAAACTCCAACTTGAAATTACTCCCCAATTTGAATGGGTAATTTTCTTCTCTTTTTTTCGTTTTTATAGCTTTATTTTTTGCTTTTTTATTTTAAAAATAATTTGAAAACTGAAACTAGAAACTACTCCAACCCAATTTGAATGGGTAGTTATTTTTTTTTTATATTTATGTTTATTATAGTTAATTATAAGATATCTATTTTTATTTTAAAACTCCAACTTGAAACTACTCCTCGATTTGAATGGGTAGTTTTTCTTCTCTTTTTTATTTTTTATAAAAAAAATCGCTTTTATATTTTAAAATAATTTAAAAACTCCAACTTTAAACTACTCCCACCCAATTTGAATGTGTAGTTAAATTGTTATATATTTATATTTTCATTTTTTATATAGTTAATTATTAGATATCTATTAATTTAAATATATATATATATATATATATATATATATATATATATATATATATATATATATATATGGTGTATTTTATATTTTTATTATTTTTATTTTTTATAGATATTTAAATTCAAAAAGAATAACCAATACTTATTTATTAACTGATTATGTCATGTAGCTTTTTCTTAGGCTGCCACTTGGCTTAGGAAAATAGTTTTTTCCTCTCCTTTTAGTAATATATAGATATAGATATTTATATTTATATTTATTAAAACACCAACTATAAACTACTCTCCAATTTGAGTGGGTTAATTTTGTTTTTGTTTTTTAATACAGCAAATTATAATATATTTATATTTATTAATACAAAAAGAGTAAGTAATTAATTCAAAATTTTAAAAAGTTTTTTAGTTAAAAGGTATTGTTTTCTTAACAATGTCACTTGGCTTTTTCTGATTATGTCGTTTGTCTTAATAATATACTTTTAAAATAATGTTAAATTCTAAATTGAAACTATTCGGCAACTTGAATGGGTAGTTTTTTTAATTAACATTTTCGTTTTTTTATTGTAGCTAATTTGATTTATTTTATTTTTTTATTTTAAAATAACTTTAAAAACACCAACTATAAATTACTCCTTAATTTAAAGAAGCAATCTTTGCCCTACTTATTCCATTGTAATGGTTTAGCTAATTATAATATATTTATATTTATTAATTCAAAAGAGTAACTAATTAATTCAAAAATTTAAAAAGTTTTTTTAGTTAAAAGGTAGTTTATTGTCCTAACAATGGCACTTGGCTTTTTGTGATTATGTCACTTGTTACTCCTTAATTTGAATGGGTAGTTATTTTTTTTATATTATTATTTTTTAGTATAGCTAATTATAATATATTTATATTTATTAATTCAAAAAGAATAACTAATTAATTCAAAATTTTTAAAAAAATGAGTTAAAAGGTAATTATTTTTATCTTAATAATGCCACTTGGCTTTTTGTGATTATGCCACTTGTCTTAATAATATGATTTTGCCTCTCCTTTTATTATATATAAAATTTTGAGCAATTTTGATCCTTAAAGAGACTATTGTTTTAAGGTAAGATTTTTGTTATTTTTGGTTTATTTTTAATTTAAGATGCGGTTTTGGGTGTTGCATGTAATTTTTTGTGATTTGAAGGGTCCTCTCTAGTGTTTCTTGCTAATTAAAAATAATTATTTTAAGCAAACTTTAAGGACTAAAATTGCTCAGAATATATTCAAGGAACGTAACTAGTTTGAACCTACAATTGGAACTAGTGACCTTAAACACGATATGATATATAGATAAAAGAGCTAAATGAAAAATTTTGCACGTTAGAAAAAGTTCCCAACGAATATAAGCGACAATTTTTGTCATTTTCTCCCCTTGAATACTTCAAATCATGTACAAAGTATATATCTTCTGTATCCACGCCTAACTCATGTTTTTATCAGCTATTTTACATCATATAGTATCGGCCAATAATTCAGATTATTTTAAGATCATAATGTTTGATACAATATTTTGTCTATACACATACACAGAACTAGATTAATCAATTAATTTGAATTTTTAAAGCTACTGTCAATAGGAAAAAATTAATTTGTTTGGAAGTGGGACAATTAAAAAACGCAATACGCAACCTTTCTAATTAGTCATTTCTCCTTTCCCAAGTCCCAACATTTAACCTAATCGACAAACATAAACAATTGGTGGCATGTCTTGATGTTTTATTCTCATCATTTTAATTTGTTATTGCTTTTCTTTTCAATATGATATTTTAAGAATTCTAGCATCCATTTTATTTTCTCCATCTTAATGTTTATATTTAACTTAATTTTCCCTAAGGAGGAATCTTGCTATAGGTCAAAGACACAGAGTCACTTGCGCAAATTTGGAATCCACGAGCTACAAGCCTACAACCAATTAGTATTTTTTATTTTCTACGAAATTAAAGGACAGCCCAGTACACAAAGTATTCCCCGTTCATGCATTCATGCAAGGCCAAGAGAAAAGTCACACCCCAAAAAGCATGATGTGGACAATCTAAACTAATGCAAATTTTAGTGGATGCCTTCCCGGCTCAAACCCGTAACGTACATATCACATCTCTAAGAGCCCTTTTGGACAAACAAATTTTTTCCTTTTTTTCAATTTTTTTTTTTTGAAAATAATGTTTTGTTATCAAACTCTTACCAATTTTTTCAATTTCAATGCATTTTCAAATTTGAAAAACTTGTGAGATCCAGTTTTCCAATTGAAAATGAGAATTTACTGGTTTTTGGTTTTACAAAATGACCCTATCAGTTAGTAACCTACAACTACCCACAAAAATACAAAATTTACAATCCGGCAAGGGATTGTTTATTCCAAGTAGGATAATCAAACTGGGGTGCTTTTGATATTTTTTTTCAAGTTGTGGAATATATATCATGTTTCATAATTTTGAAAAATAGACATCCAAATATTGCAAAAATTATAACCAAACATAACTTCATCTTCAATTAACATTTTAGTGAAATTCCAAATTTTAAAAAATAATTTGGAATTCATGTCCAAACCTCTACTAACTTTGTCGTTGCTCCAAGTCTAACTTATTTTTTTCAAAAATTGAAGTAAAGAAAAAAAGAAGAAAAGGAAAGGGCCAATATTAAGTACTACTAATGGTAAAAGGGTTAAAGTGCAAGTAAAATAATGAAGATGAGTTGAGTGATTGATGATTCCAATTTCCATGATTGGAAAAGCCTAGCTAGCGAGATGATAGTCATTTCTCCAATATTAAGCAGTTATTGCCTATTTTCTAGGTCGTAGACTTTATCGTTTGAGTGGTCAATTTTTGGTTTCTTTTATTAGAAATCAATTACTCCATATATATTAGTTCCAAAATTGGCAATTTCAGGGCCGTGTTAGTGCTTATAGTTGAATCTACTATGTGTAGTAGCTACTAGTATTTGATTGATGTGTGTGGTGCTTGTTGTATTGTCCTTAGCAATGTGATATTTCTTTCTTGCTCAATTGCTACGATGTTCTTATTCGTTTCCTTTATTACTAATTTCAAGGCAACATATTAATTATATGATTTATCCATTTTAAGAACAGCAAAATAAAAGTAGTTTATTTTTTAATTTGATAGTATGAATTGTTTAGTGGACAATTATGGGGACTCTTACCTTTGTGTAATATGTATTGGTCAAAATCTGACTACCCGATCGCGGCGGCAACGATCCCACCTCTATCATCTTATGAAAGAAGTCAACAAAGTTGACTTCATCTCGTCATTACTACATTCGATATATGCAACGAGGCCAAGGCCTCTCCACGACGAGAAAGCTTCCCTAATCCAAACCATGATGGGTCATGGCAAGCCCAAGAAATTTTGGAGACTATAAAGACAAGAAAAAAGAACTGAAAAAAGGACCTCCTCTCCTACTTCTTCTCTGACACTCCAACAGCCCGAGAAAAGGAACAGAGCTCCGAGAAACAGGGTTCTTGACCCACGGAGAAAGGGGGAAACTCCATTTTCAACATCTAAGAAGGAGGCAAAAACGATTGTAACCTCCTGTCTCTCTCTAAGGAGAGACAGAGCATAATTCTATCATGAATAAAACTTTCTGATGATTCATATCTCTAATATATTATTGCAGCTACTATGTCTTTCGATCCAGTAATAATTATGAATGACTATGATTTACCCCTTCATCTCTTTTGATTGATTTGCTTAAAAAAGAGTTTAACATCTTTTGAGTCAAATGATTTGGCGCCATCTGTGGGGATTTCTTAGTGAAAATACCTAGTTCTTCCTGGATCGAAGCTAAAGAAACACAAGAAGAGAGTCCAACTCACACCAGATCTGAAGGCAGCGCGCCAAGGAAAGAAAAATCGAGTATGTTAGCAAGGCCTAGAATCCTCTGCCTTACCGAACTTGAACACCCCCAACAAGGAAAGGGGTGTTACAATCTATTCTCCACCTCCTTTAAAAACAAAATTGCCGGGCAGAAACATGGAATGTCCCATCCCTATCTTCCATACTTTGTCAAATCGGAAACCGAGGTATGGATATCTCGAATAAAGAGTCGAAAGCCATCTCGAAATAGCCTAGATCTTTCTGGTCGGCAACATATTCAAAAGAAACACCCAAAGTCAAGCAAGATACTGCGACGCACATGCAACGCAGGTCTGAGCAGAATATCAGTGCCCAACACTCATAGCGGGGAATCATCAATACGATTAACGACTGCTGAACTAGGACTCAAACGGGCTGTTCTTTAGATAATTTCAAAATAACACCCTTAAGGCTAAGGGCCTTCGCCATCAAAGATCGACAAATTTGACCTCGCTCGAACTCAGACGGACTGTTATTTCGATAAGTTTGAAATAACACCCTTAAGACTAAGGGCCTTCGCCGTCAAAGATCGACATGTTCGACATCGTTTGAACTCAGACAGACTGTTATTTTTGTAAGTTCGAAATAACACCTTTAAGGCTAAGGGCTTTCGCTATCAAAGATCGACATGTTCGACCTCGTTCGAACTTAGACGGGCTGTTATTTCGATAAGTTTGAAATAATACCCTTAAGGCTAAAGGCCTTCTCTATGAGAGATCGACATGTTCGACTATTTGGGATTAAAATGACATTTGGGCCTTTTTAGTAGAGATTTTGTTTTGGGGCTATGTTGATTGGAAAAATTTATAAAGTGATATTTGGATAATTCTTTCATTTAAATTTAAAGAATTTTGGTCTTAATCGACTAGGAATACCAGAGTCCCAGAATTCGATCCATGATTTTGTTAATGGTTAATTGGAGTAATTAATTGCGACACACAAACTTCATAAGGTTTTGAAATTTACTCGCATTGTTTTCATTCTACCAATATAATTTAATATGCGGTCACAGATTAATTATCATTCTCACAAAGTTATTAATTGTATCAATTATATTAGTTACTAATCATATAGATTTACTTGTACTTAGTCAAATCACCCGTTAACTTGCATATGAAACTAGATAAATCGATAATAGATAACAAACTATTGATTGTAATCCCTATCCTTTTTTTCCCGCGGAATTATTCTTAGTCATTTCCAGTTTTATCATCAATTTGTTTGCTTTAGGTGATTGGTCAATCAGTTTTGCTTTCATTCTCTTTTCCTTATAATCTTCATTCTCTGTAATCATTGATATGTAGTAATTATACATGTAATGAGTGTGATTATTTCTCCGGCTTTGAACCATGTATGTGCAAGGAGTATTTGTAGTTGAAGTTGATCAAAAAATATTTGATTCAGTTGTTGTTTAGATATGGAAAAACAGTACATGTTCACTTTTTCAAGCTTCAAATTTGATATTAAAATAGAAACCAAATTGATAAACAAACATTTTTGTCTCCTTCAATATTTGAAAATAAAGCACAGAAATTATTTAGAGATGACAGAACCTAGTAGTGACCATGCACAAAACTCTTTGACTAACCAAATCTTTATTTGAATAACAACAACAACAACAACTACCCAGTATAGTCCCACAGGGTGGGATCTAAGAGAGTAATATGTACGCAGGCCTTACCTCTACCCGATATGACAGATTTTTGGTTTCGGCTTTGGGTTCTGAATTCATAATCTGTTTCAACTTGCCCACTCTATTTCTACTAAGCTAGAGAGTTCATCTTTCTTTGAAAATATATATAAGGAAATTCGAGAAGGTAGAAGTTAAAATAAAAGAGGCCTGATGCTGCTATTCTAGTAAAGCAACTCCTAATCCAGGAGTGAGATGGAATGATATTGCTAGACTGGATGATGCAAAGAGGCTTCTACAGGAAGCAATACTACTCCCATTGTTGACGCCTGAATCTTTCCATATTATACTATACTAATCGCACTTGTAAATAGTTTTTACAGTATCAGGTTAAGTTGACTATAACAACTAGTGACTCTCGTTATTAAGCCTAATATCATAAAGTGGAAAATTGATTAGATCTAACTTATGAACACTTCACTGAGAAATTATTTCTTTTACTTGTCGGGGGTCGTTTGGTTTGAAGACAAGTTATGCTAGAGTTAGTCTTATTAAGATTAATTATGCTGGAACTAGTTGTCCTTTTTCTCATTGCCGGCGTGACAGTCTAAGTAGACTTATTTCTTATTGACTCTTTGGTATGTGTTGTATTAAACATGGGATCATCAATTTTACCGCTTTATCCCAGGGTAACTTGTGTTTTCAGAAAACTAGCACCAAAACAATCACTATTATTTTTAGCTTCACGGTGGGCGCCAAACTGTTTACCGTAATAAAGGTAACTATATAATTATATTTTATTTTGTGGTTATAAAAATACATGATTTATCTTAATACTAGTTTTTAGGCAATGAATGCTAAGTATGAGTAAAGAAAATAAGGAATGCGAACCAAAAAGGGGCACTAGGCTGGGCCTTGAGCTAACTGGAGCAAGGCCTCGAGGTCTAGTTAGGCTAACAGTTACGAACGATGGAAGATCAGTGATAGTGAGGGCCTTATAGATGGTATTTTGTAGTTAATGATGAGCAATAAATGTAGAACAATAATGAACAATGAAAGAAAAAGCAATAAATGTGAAGAACAATAGTGTTAGCAAAGAGAATAGAGAATGTTGTATTTTATCCAATGTGTTTTGTAATAATGCAGATCCCCCTTACAAAATGATAAAGGCATATATGGATTTATGGGGTCCTTACGGAATTGCCACTTAGGATGAAAATAAGCAATTCTTAGCAATAGTAAATGACCGGCGCATGATAGGGTAATACTAACTTGCGCAGAGATCGGAAAATGCCTAGAGGACGACCGGCGAAGGCAAACAAAATTGCTGCAAAAAATGCGACAGAGTTACTGAAGGAAGCCATAGGAGTAGGACCATCAATTCAGCCAAAGAGATCCCCTACTCCATCGCTAAATGTAGGGCAGAGACAAATTGGCCAAACTCCGGCGACTATGCCGGTACCTAATCAGAATCAACAAACACCAACGAGAGGAATGACTATTGCTAGCTCGAGTGGGAAGGCGATAATGAAGATAACTCCTACTAATCAAATAATGAGGACGATAGGGAATAAGGAAGCAAATTTGGGGGAACTACATGAATTGGGGAGCAAGGCTGGGATAAAAGACAATATACATAACAGGAAGGAAATGGATGCAGGCCAAGCAAGACAGAAGCCAGAAATATGAGCAACACTATTCAATGGTAATAAATCCGCAGCTAAAGGTATGGGCATGAAATACATAGTAGAAGGTGAATTGGTGGCACAATTGCAGAAAGAAGAGCTTGATAGAGAAACTGGAAGGTGGAAACAAGCACTAATAATGTATGTAGTTGGGAATTAACCTATAATAGTAGTTGTGGAGAGGTTTATTGCAAGCAATTGGAACTATATTTCGAAACCTAGAGTATACTCACAATGAAGGATATTTCCTGGTAAGATTTGGGAGTATAGAAGACAGAGATGAGGTTCTATCCTCAATCTCACACAATGAACAACATATCAGTAATTGTTAAGATCTGCGAGGCTGATTTTGATTTCAATAAAGAAGTGGTACGAACGATTCCATTGTGGATTAAGATGCCTAATCTATTGATGTTATACATATATGATACATTGTAATTCTTTGTGATACATCAAATATATAATTTTTATACATCTTTGATACATCAAGGACTAAACCACGTTTTGTTACATTTGAAGTTTAAAAATATTTCTCCTACATCTGAAGAGCTAATGAGATTTACTTTGCATGTTGAATTTAATGACAAGAATCAGAAATATTTGACATTATGTAGAAGGGATTATTTATGATAGCAATGATCTTGTCACGCCACTCTCGAGACAGATTAAGGAGCATGTCCCACCATAGAAGGCGTTGGGTGTCCAACCTGTTGATTATGATCGTGAGTTGTAAAATTTGAAAGCTGATATTAAACAAATTTGTATTATATATATATATATATATATATATATATATATATATATATATATATATATATATATATATTGTAATTCTTTGTGATACATCAAATATATAATTTTTATACATCTTTGATACATCAAGGACTGAACCACTTTTTGTTACATTTGAAGTTTTAAAATATTTCTCCTACAACTGAAGAGCTAATGAGATATACTTTGCATGTTGAATTTAATGACGAGTATCAAAAATATTTGACATTATGTAGAAGGGATTATTTATGTTAGCAATGATCTTGTCACACCACTCTCGAGACAGATTAAGGAGCATGTCCCACCATAGAAGATATTAAACAAGTTTGTATTAGTCTTATATATATATATATATATATATATATATATATATATATATATATATATATATATATATATATATATATATATCGAAAGTTCTGTTAAAAATATATATTCAAAGTCTATTATTTTCTTATTTGTTTACCTTTATAGCTTCATAAGCAGTTAAAGTCCTTTATGGAATATATTTTTGACAAAATTCAAGGAAGTCTTTGAGTTTATAAATTTCAAAGTATGTATTTCTTTTCCATTGTGCATTTTCTTTTATTTTTTAGGTAACTTACTGTATCCCTTTTTCAAAAAAAATAGCTTCGTACAAGCAAAGAAAAATATGGTGCACATCTAGAGAAAGACACCGGTGGTCGTCAAGACAATGATCATTTTCTGGGCAATATGAAATTTGGTGGAAATGAAGAGATTGACATGGATGGTTGTAAGGTGTGTTTAGTCGTACATTCTACCGTTTTCATTTTTTTCCTTGTTTTTGTTAATTCGATTTTTTTTTTTAAAAGATGGGTCGATGGAAGTGAAGGCAAAGATGTTCCACACTCTAAAGGAGATACCATCGCGCATCATCGTAACAACTTTGTGTTCGATGAAGCAGATAAGTTGGGTGTCAATATCATGGAAGAACCTTATGGTGGTGTCCCTATCATGTTCGTTGCTAAAGTAACTTTCACACTAGATGTAGCACATGTTGGCGCTATTGGTGCGACTGCAGATGAGGTGGCAGGGGAGATTGATGCAGAATCTGAGAAAGAAAAGGTTCCTGAACTCGGAGTGCGTTGTTTGTGTGATTGGAAGTGTTGATGCATCGACATGTGGGATGAAGGAACAATCTGAGAAAGAGGTTCCCGAGTCTCAGATTTTTTTGTACCAATCTAAATTACTTTCTGAAGTTTCGCCGCAAATGCAAAAAAAAGAAAGAGATGTCCTGCAAAGCCCGTGCAGTCTCCGTTCATTAAAGTATTTGATTCAGGATCCTGTAGTGTTGTTGTTGCAGGAAAGAAAAAAAAGCAAATTTATGCTATTAAGCATCATTTTCAAAGCAAAATTGGAACTAACATTAACAGCTTTTTGTTGAATATTTTTATTGTGTGGGTCAAAAAAGGAAAGTCCAGAAAGAAATATGTTTTTAACTTCTGGATTTTGTTCAGTTTTATATTTTAATATATTGTCATTTGTAGCATTAGTTCATATCAAATCACTATATCTCTTTTGTATATATTTGTTACGATGAATAAAATTTACCGAAATCACGTTGTAGGCATGTAATTTTGACCCGCGCATTAGAGTCACCTTGAATAATCCTAGTATTTTTCTTAGGATATTTATTTGAGTTTATTTTATAGGATTTTAATTTATTACTAATTTTAATGGCACCAAAAATTGAAAAACATACAAAAATATTTTCATGCTCTATTTTATCCTATTCAATTTAAATTACTAATATTTTGTTTATATTTATAGCCTTATTTTTGTTTCTATTATGATTTTAACTCTTGTTTTAATCCATAAAATATAATATATTACAATATATGTATATATAGTCTCAAATTATTACATAACTTATTTAATTGATGAAAATTAATTTGGTTTTAATTTAAAAGAATTGGGGCTATCTACTTAATAATTTGATTAAAACTAAGGAAGTACAAATTTTGGCCCAATTTTACACAAGAAGAGGCCCAAAATCGGGTAGCCCATCTCCCATACCCCTTGACCCGCGACCCAATCTGCCCAACCCGCCGACCCGCCCATTTCTCTAAATTAAATCCTAGCCCTTCATCCCTTTTAATCCCACGGCCAGGATTAATCCCCACACCCCAACCTAATATTCCCAAAAGAAACCCTAAGACCCAAACGACGCAACTGTTCATGCTCCTCTTCACCTCATAGCTGCGTCCAAACTCGATAATTTTTGGAGCGAGTGAGATCTAATTCCCTTACGCGCGCTTCATTTAACCACCTATGCGAGATTCTAACGGCCTCTGACATCTTGTTGCGTCTCTCATGTGCCGAATTTGTTTTGAAATTTCTCAAGAATGGATTCCGAAAAATGGGAGCCGTGGATTGATTTTGAGGATCGATCCTCTCCTTCCATCTGTCGAAGTTCATTCTAGAAGAGATTTACTTCCAGATTTCTTGAAAAAGGGGGGGCTCAATTTCTTTTTGGAGAGTTCTGGGCTTTCGAAACAGATTTTTCTGATTTCTGTTGCTTCTCGAAATTCAGTTTTTCTTTGGGTTATTGGTTGTTCGAAAAATTTTCTGTTTCGAGTTACTGTTCCATTTCAAAAAAAAATCAAATCAGAAAATCTAAAAAAAATGGGTTCTGTTTTGTTCTTATTTTGGTTTGAAGACGGAGTTCGAGTGAGTTCGAGACCGAGTTTGTCGTTCGAGTCCGAGTTCGTTGGTTTTGCAACCTGTCGCGTTGTAGTTTGCTGTCATCTCCGGATTTTCACTGCCGGATTCATTTGTCTTCAATCGTGTTTACTATACGACATTAATCAAATTTGGCTACACCAGGTTCATTCCATTTCTTTGTTTGACTATTTGTTATAATTGTAATATAAAGTCTCGTATGCAATACTAGCTCGATTTGCTTGTCACCGTTACAAACGTTTGTTGCTAGTTTCTTACTCTTAGTGACTGCAATAGTTTTACAAATGATAATCTTCTTCGTTGGTTTCATTTAAATGTTTCGACATCCCAGTCATACTACAAAATTATCTGTCGAAGTTGATGCAATTTGCTAATTCGGGAAAATGAAATCGAATTTGATACTCTAAGGCTATTTCAGTATTGTTCGTAGATGTTAAAGCCCTGTTTTAGTTTGAAATTGCTTTATTTGTCAAGATGAATGACTGTAATCCCTGCTAAATGTATTTCTATTTTTGTTCCGTCGGATTTCGATATTGAGACTTCAATCACGGAGTTTGTTTGAGGTCAGAGTTGTGTTCGTCGTTCAAGTTCCTGTTCTGGCTTTTGTTTTTGCTGCTATTTCTCGTCAAATTTTGTTTCGAATTGAGGACTGTGTATTTGCTGATTTTGCCACTGTCGTTTAGAAGAATTTCAGTTTAACAGGATGAAAAGTGAAATTTTATGCCCACTTGAACATTCAATTTGCCTCTGATGGGATCTTATTTAGTTGATAATATAATTAAAGGTGTGTTGGTTTGTAATTTAAGTACAGTTGGATTAGTGTAGTGATTCTCGGTATTCCTCTTGACTCTTTGCATAATATCTTATTGATCAATCATGGAGAATTCTCATATTTGCTTAGTGTCTCTAAGTGTTTGGCGTCATATAATTGCCTTCATATGCAAATTAAGTTATTGGATTTTCTTTGAAGAGCTATTTTACTTATTTGAGACCTATGCATTTTCCTCTCTTTCGTCAAATAGTGCTCCTGTCTTACACACTCTCTGAGTTTTGTTTTGAAACACTTTTCTATTTTTTTTTTTCATTATACCTATTAAAAAAAATGTTCCGGAAGAAGAGTTGGCTGAATTTTGAGTTCTTGAATTCAATATGGTTGGAGTGTTTTTTTTTTTCTGTCCTAGTATGTTGCTACTGGTATGGAGCGACAATATTTGAAGCTTTGGTCCTTTGGATGTTTAAGTTTTTCATCCCCATTAATTTGTAAATACTGTGGGTTGGTTTGTTATGCTGATATTTTGGTGATTGCTGTAGTGCTAGAACTGCTTTTAAGCTTAATATTTTTGTGAAATTACATGGGTTTTAAGTTTTCCCCGATTCTCATAGAAACCAAGTAATTGATGTATGCTGCTACTCCACATGTTATTTGTTTTTGCTAATTTTGTGATAGCAGAAATTAGATTTGACAGTGGCCCATGGATTTATAGAAATTAAAAAGAATAGGAATTGATATCTTGATGCATACGGGCTGCAACATTAAGTTGAATATCTATTAAATTTATTCTTTCGCATTTAACCGCTAGGAGCATGTTTAGGCCGACAACACTTGGGTAAGCAAGCTTTAGAATTTTGCTCTTGATTTTGAGGCGAGAGGTTGTTTCCTTGGTTATATTTATCAGAGGTATGCTTCGAGAGATTTGTATATAGTTTATCCGGGGTATGCCCCGAAGTATTTGTATTTGGAGGCCTTGACGAGCATGGTGAAAAAATACGTAATAGCTTAGGGTTTTTTCTTTTCTTTTTCCTTTTATTTTCCTTTTTCTTAGGTGGGGACGACTTCAAGCCTCGTGTGTGTTTACTTTGCTTTTTCATGTTATTTTTACCTCAATTGAATATTTTAAAGCCAACTTGATCGAGTACGCAACCGTGACCTTCACGGGACTTGGGAAGTGCCTAACACCTTCTCCTCGAGTCAAATGAACCCCCTTACCCGAATCTCTGGTGCGGACTTATGTTTTGGAGTCTAAAGTGTTTTAAAGAAAAATCATTTTAAAAACGGTGGCCTGGTACACCGAAATCAATGTCATGTGGCGACTCTGAGTTAATTCCTTTTAATCACAAATTGTTGTCACTTTCAAAATTGAAAACCCTTTTCAAGCCTTTTACTAAAATTCTTTTATTTATTTAAGAGGGTTTAGTGGAAAGGTTTGTTTTGGTAAAAAAGGGGTGTGACATCTCTGGCGACTCTGCTGGGGAAAATTGCGGGTTCGAGCTAGTACTTGATTTTGTTGGCTTTTAGAATATTTGATTGAGGTTTTTGTGCTTTTTCATTAGCTTTATTTGATTTTTATTATGTTTTATATTTTTGTTATTTGCTAGTTGCTTATTTGTTTACAGTTTTTGCTTTATTTGTTTATTACTTTATAACTGTCATCATATGCATTACCCGGTCAATTCTTTCTGAAACAAGTCTCGGAGCACGCGTCGCGTGCACGAAATCTTTGTTGAGTCACCCTTAATTTAGGAGGGGGCCGTCGGACGTATGGAGTGGGTGGAAAGCTTAAGCAACCACCATCGACCATACGCTCCCCCGAAGAGACTTGTTAGTGAACCCCAAACTTAGGTCAGCCTTTAGGTCATTTTTGCATCATGTCATTTAGACCTAGCATGGCTCGGTCCCAAGTACCGTGTCCCTTTGTAGGAAACTTGTCCAAATTTGGTCAAAATGGGCTCGTGGCCCAAAATGACATGTAATCATCCTATGTGCTAAATGTCGCATCTTTGAGGGTAAAAAGGTTATTTGGCGGACCGATGTACGGGAAAGAAGGGTGAAAAAATGAGGAAAATAGGGTGCGGATGCATTTTCCTTTCACAACTTTTTAAGAAAAATCCAAAAAAAAAAAGAAGAAAAAGAAAATTCAAAAAGATTTTACACTTTCCCATTATTTTCCAAAATTCAAAAAAAAATTGAAAATGAAAAATCCAAAAAGATTTTCACTTTTTCATTATTTTCCAAAAATTCAAAAAAAATTGAAAATGAAAAAATCCAAAAGATTTTATGTTTTCCATTTGTCTTTCAAAAAGATAAAATATAACTTTTTACAAATTAATTGCATCTTCCCGAACTACGCGAACCTGATTCTCGTCTCTCGGGGCGAGATACATAGGCAACCCACATAGGGTCCGGTCATCCTAGTAAGTCCTAGGTTCTTGGCTTTGCGGGGTCTTAGCCAAATCTTGCATGTCTAGCCACCTATGACCACATCGGTCGTTCTTGCGAAATGGGGCAATTTTTGCGAAAGTGGTTCAATAACCCATGTCTTAGGATTTTGAGTCCACAATTAGGTATCATATCAATTTAGGGTCTTTCCTTTTCAAGATTGCATGTTTAGCCACTTTTGGCCACATCGGCCATTCTTGCAAAATAGGGCTATTTTCGCAAAAAGTGGTTCAATTACCCATATATTAGGATTTTGAGTCTACAACTAGGAGTCATATTTATTTAGGGTCCGTTCTTTTTGAATTTGCATCTTTAGCCACTTTTGGCCATATCGGCCACTTTTGCAAAATGAGTCATTTTTTTTAAATTAATTTTTTTTTTTTTGGGCCATGAAAGTAAAATCCATATAAGTATTAGTAAGGTATTTTCATATAAGAGTAGTCACCGTTGTTGAGTTTACATTAATAGCTATCATTGGCCACATAGGTTAATTTTCAAAAATAGTCTAGTCATATCTAGTATATGTCCAATAAAAGGTGTGGTGGTGTCACACGTGTCTTGAGTCGCTAACCATGTTTTATTCATTCAGGTATGGACCCGCTGATTCGATCCAAAGTGCTCATGATAGTGAAGATTCCTAGGAAGTTAATTAAGTGGTGGAAAATGTTTTCAACAATAGAGCAGCATGAATTAATGCAGAAATTGGGCACCTTGACTTCCCTTCTTGATATCACACCCCGCCCAGACTTGGTGGAGGCGATGTTGACTTATTGGGATCCACAAAATTTGATTTTCAGATTTGGAGAATGTGAGATGACTCCTACCTTAGCGGAAATGTCTGGTCTCACTCGTTTAAGCTATATAGGCAAAGACATGATACTTCCCCGAGACCACTCTAGGACAAGATTCCTTAATGACCTGGGCCTGAAAGATAATAAGCATTTAAAATGCCTCGAGCAGTCCTGGATATCCCTGGATTATTTGTTTGCTAGATTTGGACCACAGGATAGCTTTGACATCTTTTGGGATGAGTTTTGCACAACCAAAGCAAAGTGGCAAAGACGACGCCTCGAAGCTTTCAGTCTTGATTTGTTGGGATTATTGGTTTTTCCATTAGATGAGAGGCACATTAACTCCCGTTTGCAGTCAGTGGTAATGGCACTATTTCATGAGAAGCAACGCAAAACCATTACCGTTGTGCCGATGATCTTAGCGGAGTTGTACCGAGCCTTGAGTGAGGTTAGGGGAGGTGTCAGGTATTTTGAGGGAAGTAACATTTTGTTACAATTGTGGATGATGGAGCATTTGCACACGGCCTCTTTACTTTGCCATATCGAACGTGCCTTGAGGGATCGGGTGGTATGCATCGAGCGTAGGATGAAATCTCCTAAGTTTTCATACCCAGTAGGTGTTCCAGCTTGGATTGAGTTCCTTAGTTTGAGGACAAATGGGAATGTTTTGTGGGCTTACCTTTGGCTACCTTTAGATGATATTTTGGTAGGATGCCTTATGCAACCTTTCCTGATGCTGATAGGACTCAAGTGTGTTAGGCCGTACACTCCTGTTAGAGTAATGCGACAGTTGGGTAGAAGACAAGAGGAGCCTCCAATTTTGAATCTCCGAAGGCACATCATGAATTTTAGCAAAACGGCAGCCGATGAGATCAAGTGGGTGCAATACTGGAACAACGCAAAGAGGATGAGGAAAAATACATTAGTAAAGGACATTGACATGCCCGAGTGTACTCAGGAGTACCTAATTTGGTTACAGTCCATCCCGTCAGGGGTCAGTACCCCGTTGCCAGCACAACTTAGGGGTCGTGCAGCTCAGACAAATGATTGCGAGGAGGCCTCAGACCAAGATCCCTGGAACAAGCTTGAGTTGATAAAGTCTCAGTTAGCAGGATTGGCAGCAAGCGTGGAGCAGCATAGCCAGTATTTGCTTGGGGTTGGTCTTCAAGATGCGGGGGCACATGCCAGGGTTTTTGTTCCCAGCGTCAGTGTTTCTTTGCGAGGCATGTTGTAGAGTTTGAGCATGACGGGCAGCCCAGGACCATCCCAGCCAGGATCGTCGCGTTCAGGAGCAGCTTGAAGAGTCGTTCTAGAATTGTCTTATGTTGTCTTTTACCTTCATGTCTTGTTTAGGAGTACTAAGTCCTTTAGGTAGAGTCAGAGTCTGTCGTAGTGTAATCGAGTCTGTCATGTCTTTCGTTTTCGTGCTTCCCTTTGTATTTTAACATCGAAAGGTTTTAAAAGAAAAAGTCCCAAAAGAACTTTGTTTTAGCTTATGTCCCATTACTTTTCCAAAACTACGCTTGGTCTGATTCATGAGGGACATGATACGTAGGCAACCTACATCGGGTTCGATCAAGTCATTTTTGTTCAAAAATAAGATTAAAAAGAAGAAAAAAAATAAATAAATAAATAAATAAATAGGGTTGAAAAGAGGTGTTAGAAAGGAAAGAGAAGGATAGACAAATGAGCGAAACCGGGATGATGCCATATGACCTTGCGACCCTCAAAGCCATTCTAGAACCGATAACTGTTGCTAGGTGCATTGCATATAATGTGAAATTATTATTTGATAAATGCACTAACGCTAACATGGTGGTTTTATGGTTGTCCTTTGTTATCTTTATTCACATCCAGGAAGGTGGTTAGTTTGTTGGCATCCTGGCGAGTCATCCATACAATACCCGATCAAAGTGTCTAACAGTCATGGCTAGCAAGGAAGTAGACACTGCAGTTGTAGACCCGCCAAGGGAGATTGTTGAGTCAGAATCAGAGCTGCAAGAGGAGGTCCGGAGGTTGAGGCATCAAATGGCAGAGATGTATCGAGCCTGGAGTAAGGGACACCCTCCTCCTTCGTTCCCTACCAACTACACAGAAAATCCTGCTTCTATTCCACCAATCTCTCAATCCCAGATGACTAATACCATTGATCTTTCTCCACAACACGCACCTGGCTTCACCTCTTACCACAACTACCCCGGCACTTCGGCCCAAGCTTTTCAAGCCCCACCATCCAAAATAACCCCGTACCCTGTTTCGACTTCCGCTCCTATTTTTGTACCCCCTCGACAAGCTACCCTCCACCGATCCTCTAGTGAGCCCGTATTCCCCGCTCCAGATGCCCACTATTATGCACCTGAGCCCACCTTCAAAGTTCCAGACCCTTATTCTTACCCTCCCCAATTTGAGCCTCATGTTGAAACTGATAAACCATCTAAGAACGCAGAGCAAGAAGAGATGTATAGAAAAGTACAGAGTCTGGAGCAATCATTGAGAAATATGCAAGGTTTAGGAAACCAAGTGAGTGTGTCTTATAAAGATTTGTGTTTGTTCCCCGATGTCCAATTACCTGCTGGGTTCAAAATGCCCAAGTTCGACTTGTATGATGGACATGGGGATCCCGTAGCCCATCTAAGAGGTTATTGCAGTAAGATGAGAGGGGCTGGGGGAAAAGACGAATTACTGATGGCGTACTTCAGCCAGAGTCTAAGTGGGGCAACTCTAGAATGGTACACCCGCCAGGATGCTAGTAGATGGTATACATGGGACAATATGGCCCAAGCCTTCGCCCGGCACTTTCAGTACAATATAGACATTGTCCCAGACCGCCTATCTCTGACCAAGGAGGAAAAGAAACCCAGCGAAAGCTTTAGAGAATATGGGTTCCGATGGAGAGAGCAAGTTGCACGAGTCAATCCTCCGATGGAAGAAGACGAGATGGTTAAATATTTTCTGCAAGCCTTGGAGCCCACTTACTATGGTCATTTGATCTCATCCATTGGTAAGCCTTTCAATGATGTGGTAAAGATGGGAGAAATGGTGGAAGAGGGCCTCAAGTCGAGTAAGATCATGAGTTATTCTACTATAAAAGCA
Source organism: Nicotiana noctiflora (assembly GCA_032618575.1). Taxonomy (NCBI): domain Eukaryota; kingdom Viridiplantae; phylum Streptophyta; class Magnoliopsida; order Solanales; family Solanaceae; genus Nicotiana; species Nicotiana noctiflora. Next base: position 220,915 of record JASVEL010007721.1, read on the forward strand.
ACCACCGAGGCAATCCAGAGTGGTACCGGAAGTTTGCTAAGCAAGAAGAAGAAGGAAGATATCGCTATGGTTGTCTCCGGATCATGGCAGAGCCCCAGAGGTTCACCTCATCAATACATCCACCCTCGACCCAGACCTCAAACCTATACCCAAGCTCCATATAATCCACCCCAACATTATTTCTCCTCACAAAACCCCCAATACTCAGCTAGACCATCCCAATACCTTGTTCACCATGCACAGTCATATGCTCAACCCCCTCCTCACCCGCAATGGCGTGCTCCTGCTCCACAAAATAGCTACCCACCTCCACAACCCTACCAAAACCCCATTAGACCACATTTCCGACCAAGGACAGACTATAGGAAAGAGAGGGTGCAGCGGAAACAAAGTTTCACCCCACTTGGAGAATCCTATGCCAGCTTGTTTCAAAGGCTGAGGCAGTTGGACGTCTTGAGGCCGATTGATCCAAAGATACCGAATCCCCCTCCAAAGAACCTCGATTATTCCCTAAGATGTGCATATTGTTCTGATGCTCCAGGGCATGACATAGAAAAGTGTTGGTATTTGAAACAGGCGATCTGAAGAAACACATATGATTGAAATAGTTCACAAAGATGGGGAGCCCAAGAAGTCTTCTAAGTCCGTCATGATGATTCGGTCCAGTGAAAGCAATGTGGTTAAAGCTCCTGACTCCACCAAAGCAACGCCTTTGACAAGTTGAAGAGGTAACAGAAAAGCCGAGTTTGCTCAATTTGAAACCACCGGCGTTGGTCGTAAAAGGGATGCCAAAAGATGTTGGAGCAAGTCCAGAAAGCTCAAAAGTGATAGTGCCGGGGATTCCAAGTAAGCGTGTCATAATTGTGAAAGGGGCTCCTATTACCCCTATCATCATTAAACCAGTAACCCAGCTGCCTGTGGTAGACACCAAGGCTGTTTCGTGGAATTATAAACAAGTGATAGTGACATACAAAGGGAAGGAAGTAGAGGAAGAAGTTAATGAAGCTGGAGGATTGACTCGCTCTGGGAGGTGTTTCACTCCAGAAGAATTAAGGAAAGCTAAGCCACTCAAGGATAGCCAAATGCCAGTAAAGAAACCGATCACCGAAGAAGAGGCTGAGGAATTCCTGAAGAAGATGAAAATGCAGGATTATTCCATCGTGGAACAATTGAGGAAAACCCCAGCTCAGATTTCTCTTTTATCTTTGCTGATACATTATGATGAACATCGCAGGGTCTTGATGAAGATTTTGAATGAGGCCCATGTCCCTGATAAGATCACGGTGAATCACCTAGAAAAGATGGCTAGCAAGATCTTCGAAGTCAACAGAATCACTTTCTCAGATGACGAACTTCCTATGGAGGGTACAGAACACAATCGAGCTCTTTATCTCACGGTAAAGTGCGAAGATTCTGTTGTCCCAAGGGTTCTGGTTGATAACGGCTCCAGTGCGAATATTTGTCCCCTGTCTACCCTGCAAAAGCTGAAGATTGGCACTGAAAGAATCCATTTGAACAATTTGTGTGTCCGAGGATTTGATGGGGGAGGTAAAGATTCTGTCGGAGATATAATGCTCGAATTATCGATAGGGCCAGTCGAATTCACCATGGAATTTCAAGTATTGGACGTGGCTATCTCCTATAACCTGTTGTTAGGTAGGCCCTGGATACATGTTGCCAAGGCGGTCCCGTCTTCTCTGCACCAAATGGTGAAGTTTGAATGGGACAGACAAGAAATAGTTGTGCACGGTGAGGAGGACCCGTTAGCTGGTAATGATGCAATTGTCCCGTTTATCGAAGCTGAAGATGGAAAGGGACCTTGGGTTTATCAGACTTTCGAAACAGTATCCATTGAGAAAGTTTCTGAAGGAGAATACATTTCGGGTCCTAAGCTCTCCCCCGCGTCCGTCATGGTGGCGAATGAAATGTTAAAGAGTGGTTTTGTGCCGGGTAAAGGTTTGGGCTCATCTCTACAAGGTATTGTGCATCCAATGCGTCCTAGTGGAAATCCTGGTACGTTTGGTCTGGGGTTCACGCCTACAGAGAATGGCGTGAAAAGGGTTAAGAATTTGAAACAGAAGGTATGGTCACTCCCTAAGCCTGTCCCACACATCTCTAAGTCTTTTGTCAAGCCAAAAGCTGAAGGACCTCCAACCTCCTCAATTCCAAAACCTGTGTTCGATGTTGATGAAGAGCTGATCAAGAGGTTCCAAAGTCTGTTCGAAGAAGTCAATATGGTAGAAGTTGGTGAAGGCTCCAGTAAAGCAGATGTGCAGCTTGTTGGCCCAAACGTGAAGCTTAGCAATTGGGAAGCTACTCCTCTCCCCGTCAGGAAGGAGTTTTGGTAGTTTGCTTTGTTTTCCTACCTGTTATCTGGGTTATTCCAGGGCTGTAATCCAGATTTTTAGTATTTGCTTGTTTTGATGCTCAAACACTTCTATCCTTTTATTTTAAATGAAAATGCAATCTCTCTTTTTCCCTTATTCTTAATAGTGTTTTTATTTTTGTTCTTTTTTATTTTCCTTTTTGTACAGTTCTTTTTATGCTGGCTGCAGTGACATGACGTGCATGGAGAACTCTCAGCCGAGTCTTAAAAGCCAATATAATCCTGAAATAACAATCCAAGGAGTAGAATATGATGAAGAAGCAGCATTTGAGGAAATCAGTAAAGAGCTAAAACAGTTTGAAGAGAAACCAAAGCCTAATTTGAGTGAAACTGAAGCAATCAATTTAGGAGACAAAGATGATGTTAAGGAGACCAAAATAAGTGTGCATTTAGAACCGCAAGTTAAGGAGGAAATAATCAAAATATTATTTGAGTACAAAGATGTCTTTGCGTGGACCTATGATGATATGCCGGGCTTGAGCACTTATTTGGTAGTTCAAAAGTTGCCGACTGATCCTGATTCCCCTCCTGTTAAGCAAAAGTTGTGAAAGTTCAAGACTGACATGAGCGTAAAGATCAAAGAAGAAATCACAAAGCAGCTTACTGCAAAAGTCATTCGGGTCACTCGGTATCCCACTTGGTTAGCCAATGTTGTGCCGGTACCGAAGAAGGATGGAAAGACCAGGGTTTGTGTTGATTACCGTGATCTTAACAAAGTGAGCCCAAAGGATGATTTTCCACTGTCGAACATTCACATTCTGATCGATAATTGTGCAAAGCATGAGATTGGGTCTTTCGTGGATTGTTATGCGGGGTATCACCAAATCTTGATGGACGAGGAAGATGCAGAAAAGACAGCGTTCATCACGCCATGGGGTACATATTGTTATCGAGTAATGCCATTTGGTCTGAAGAATGTTGGGGCAACATATATGAGGGCGATGACTACCATATTCCACGACATGATGCATAAGGAGATTGAGGTCTATGTAGATGATGTGATCATAAAGTCAAAGAAGCGGTGCGACCATGTCAAGGACTTGAGGAAGTTTTTTCAGAGGCTTCGCAGGTACAACCTCAAGCTCAACCCAGCAAAATGTGCATTTGGTGTCCCGTCTGGGAAACTGCTAGGATTTGTGGTTAGCCGGCGTGGAATTGAGCTAGACCCATCAAAGATCAAGGCCATTCAAGAGTTGCCGCCGCCAAAGAACAAAACAGAGGTGATGAGTTTGCTTGGAAGGCTAAATTACATCAGCAGGTTCATTGCACAACTCACGACAACTTGTGAGCCCATCTTTAAGTTGCTCAAGAAGAATGCTGCAATCAAGTGGACTGACGAGTGTCAGGAAGCGTTCGATAAGATTAAGAGATATTTGTCAAATCCACCTGTGCTGGTCCCTCCAGAGCCTGGAAGACCTTTGATTCTTTATATGACGGTCTTGGATAATTCTTTTGGCTGCGTATTGGGTCAACATGACATCACAGGGAAGAAGGAGCAAGCGATCTATTACCTTAGTAAGAAGTTCACTCCTTATGAGGTTAAGTACACTCTACTGGAGAGGACATGTTGCGCCCTGACTTGGGTGGCACAGAAGTTGAAGCATTATCTGTCATCCTACACTACTTACCTCATTTCTCGCATGGATCCTCTAAAGTATATCTTTCAGAAGCCGATGCCCACGGGAAGACTAGCAAAGTGGCAGATTTTACTCACAGAGTTTGACATTGTCTATGTGACCAGGACTGCGATGAAAGCACAAGCGTTGGCCTGATCATTTGGCTGAGAATCCAGTAGATGAAGAATATGAACCTTTAAAGACATACTTCCCTGATGAAGAGGTAATGCATGTTGAGGAGTTGGAGCAAGTCGAGAGGCCAGGATGGAGGCTCTTCTTTGATGGGGCTGCCAATATGAAAGGCGTCGGGATAGGAGCAGTACTTATTTCTGAGACAGGGCAGCACTACCCTGTTACAGCTCAGCTTCGTTTCTATTGCACTAATAACATGGCCGAATATGAGGCATGTATCTTGGGTTTAAGGTTGGCTATAGACATGGGTGTCCAGGAAATCTTGGTCATGGGTGACTCGGATCTTCTGGTGCACCAGATTCAAGGGGAATGGGAAACACGAGATTTGAAGCTCGTGCCATACCGGCAATGTTTGCATGATCTTTGTCAAATGTTTCAGTCAATAGAGTTCAATCATATTCCCAAGATTCATAACGAAGTTGCTGACGCCTTGGCTACTCCGGCGTCTATGTTGCATCATCCAGATAAGGCCTATGTGGATCCACTGCAGATTCAAGTTCACGATCAGCATGCCTATTGTAATATGGTGGAAGAAGAACTTGACGGTGAGCCGTGGTTCCGGGATATCAAAGAATACCTCAGGATGGGAGTATATCCAGTACAAGCCACAGGAGATCAAAAGAAAGCAATTCGACGCTTGGCAAGCGGATTCTTCTTCAGTGGAGGGGTGTTGTACAAGAGAACTCCAGATCTAGGACTACTGAGGTGCATAGATGCTAAAGAAGCTTCAGCTATCATGACCGAAGTACATTCTGGAGTTTGTGGGCCGCATATGAACGGGTATGTCTTGGCAAAGAAGATACTTCGAGCAGGTTATTATTGGCTCACCATGGAACGAGATTGTATCAGTTTTGTTCGCAAGTGTCATCAATGCCAGGTACATGGTGATTTGATTCATTCTCCCCCATGTGAGTTACATACGATGTCTGCTCCTTGGCCCTTTGTTGCTTGGGGCATGGATGCTATCGGACCAATTGAGCCAACAGCGTCGAACGGGCATAGGTTTATTCTCGTGGCCATTGATTACTTTACCAAGTGGGTCGAAGATGTAACTTTCAAGTCCGTGACCAAGAAGGCAGTAGTGGATTTTGTCCATTCAAACATCATCTGTCGATTCGGAATTCCCAAGGTGATTATCACAGATAATGCTACTAACCTCAATAGCCATTTGATGAGAGAGGTATGCCAACAGTTCAAGATCATGCATCGAAACTCCACTCCCTATCGCCCTAAAGCCAATGGAGCCGTCGAGGCCGCCAACAAAAACATAAAGAAGATACTTCGTAAGATGGTTCAAGGATCTAGGCAGTGGCATGAAAAGTTGCCATTCGCATTACTTGGTTACCGCACTACTGTTCGCACTTCAGTAGGTGCAACTCCCTATTTACTAGTATATGGGACCGAGGCAGTTATACCTGCGGAAGTTGAGATCCCATCTCTTCGGATCATCGCAGAAGCTGAAATTACTGATGATGAGTGGGTCAAAACCCGGCTCGAGCAGTTGAGTCTGACTGATGAGAAAAGATTGGCTGCAGTTTGTCATGGTCAATTATATCAGAAGAGAATGGCAAGAGCATACAACAAAAAGGTGCGTCCTCGGAAATTCGAAGTGGGCCAGATGGTATTGAAACGTATCCTTCCTCATCAAGCTGAAGCTAAAGGCAAGTTTGCCCCAAACTGGCAGGGGCCGTTCGTTGTGACAAGAGTGTTGCCCAATGGTGCTTTGTATTTAACGGACATAGAGGGGAAATGTGTAGATATGGCTATCAATTCTGATGTAGTTAAGAGGTATTATGTATGATTTCGTTGCCTGCTTTCATTGGTATCGTGTACCTGGCATGTTCAAAGTTGAAATGACGAAGGCATTTTATTCCGCTACCCAAACACTTTCATCCTTCGCTACCCCTTTTGAGCCTTATTTATTTTTTTTCGTACCCCTTTTTTGGAATCAGTACTAAAGATAGAGAATGAATAAAATGACGACGAATGAGTGTAAATAAAAAGAAAAGAAAAAAAAGGAAAAGAAAAAAGAAAAAGAAAAAGAAAATAATAAAATGAAATGCTTTGTTTTCTTTGAACTACGTTCGACCTGATTCCTTTTAAGGATACGTAGGCAGCCTTATGGTTCGGTCTTATCCAAATAAAAATTAAAAATTCCCCAGACCCGAAGAAACTGGGGCAGAAGTTTTAGTTTTGAAAAGAACCGATTCCAAAAGTTGAAATTTTGACCCTTGTTTCGTCTTAAATTAGTTTGAGCCTTCATACCACCCTTTCTTTCTAACCATGTCCAAAAGCCTACATTACGGTCCAAAGAAAGACCTTCCGATCAATCTTTGAGGATGCCAGGTGAAGCAAGATAGAGGTATGGTTCGCATCATGGGTAACACTTGGCTCATGGACGCAAGAGAGAAAATTTGAAATGAGAGAGTCTTATTGGTGAAAACCCTTGCGGGCACCATAAGGCGACGGTGAGTTGAGAGAAAAATTTAAAATGAGAGAGTCTTGTTGGTGAAAACCCTCACGGGCACCATAAGGCGATGGTGAGTTGAGAGATAAACAAATGAGAGAGGCTTGTTAGTGAAAACCCTTCAGGGCACTACAAGTCGAATGAGGTTCATGGCTATTCAGTGGAGTCAAATAAGTAAAAGCCCGGTTTGAGGTATGAAGGCACGACATAAGGTGAAATATGATTGGTGGGACGGATTAGGCTGATCAGTCTGAAATGCATGTCATGATCATTGGAGCTGGCTACCTCCCCTCAGATAAGTCTTCTTTTCTCATTCTTCTTCATCTAGTCATTAGTGTTCAAAATTTTCTTCTATTCTTTTTGTCAAAAGTCATTTCACTTTATTCTTTCAGTCTATCTTTATGAGTTTCTTTCGAGGTAGCCTTAGCCAAACAAGTAGGAAAGGATTTCAAAGCATACTTCCAGCTTCTGAGTTGCACAAAGTGGAACCCGGCCAGGCGCATCACAATTGATATTTTAGAATAAGAGTATGGTGATAACCAGGGTTCAGGCAATCAATTGATTCCTGAAATTTGAAAAAATGCAAGGACTCAGAAGCTTTTAGAATGGAAATACGATGCAACAAGTGAATATAAGAGGTTTTGGGGTCAAATTCCAATCAAAGGGTCAAACAACTCCTTGCTAGCCCCAAGCAGCAAATCTGAATGAAACACGGCAATGGCAGAAGCAGACACTCAACAACAATGCCACAAACTAACCACCACATTTTCAAATTAACAAGATTTCATTTGTCTGAAGCAGGGGCAAGAAATATTTAAGTCCACATAGAACTCTTATGGAAAAAGCATGGTTCAGGCAGCAAATTATATCCAGAATCCTCCAAGATGTGAGCGCGGCTCAGGTAAGCTAATCTTAAGTTTTCAGGACCCTCCTGGACAACGGGATTTTAATTTTAAGTTTTCAGGACCCTCCTGGATAATGGGATTTTAATTTTAAGTTTTCAGGACCCTCCTGGATAATGGGATTTTAATTTTTAGTTTTCGGGACCCTCCTGGATAATGGGATTTTAATTTTAAGTTTTCAGGACCCTCCTGGATAATGGGATTTAGTTTTAAGTTTCCAGGACCCTCCTGGATAATGGGATTTAGTTTTAAGTTTTCAGGACCCTCCTGGATAATGGGATTTTAATTTTAAGTTTTCAGGACCCTCCTGGATAATTGGATTTTAATTTTAAGTTTTCAGGACCCTCCTGGATAATGGGATTTTAATTTTAAGTTTTCAGGACCCTCCTGGATAATGGGATTTTAATTTTTAGTTTTCAGGACCCTCCTGGATAATGGGATTTTAATTTTAAGTTTTCGGGACCCTCCTGGATAATGGGATTTTAATTTTAAGTTTTCAGGACCCTCCTGGATAATGGGATTTTAATTTTTAGTTTTCAGGACCCTCCTGGATAATGGGATTTTAATTTTAAGTTTTCAGGACCCTCCTGGATAATGGGATTTTAATTTTAAGTTTTCAGGACCCTCCTGGATAATGGGATTTTAATTTTAAGTTTTCAGGACCCTCCTGGATAATGGGATTTTAATTTTTAGTTTTCAGGACCCTCCTGGATAATGGGATTTTAATTTTAAGTTTTCAGGACCCTCCTGGATAATGGGATTTTAATTTTAAGTTTTCAGGGACCCTCCTGGATAATGGGATTTTAATTTTAAGTTTTCGGGACCCTCCTGGATAATGGGATTTTAATTTTTAGTTTTCGGGGCCCTCCTGGATAATGGGATTTTAATTTTAAGTTTTCAGGACCCTCCTGGATAATGAGATTTAATTTTAAGTTTTCAGGACCCTCCTGGATAATGGGATTTTAATTTTAAATTTTCAGGACCCTCCTGGATAATGGGATTTAATTTTAGAATTTTGAGAGCTTTGTAGGTAGCATAGTCCAATTAACATTCACATTTATGCCCGATTCCCAAACTGGGGCAGAAAAATTTTCTTTTGTTTTGTCTGTTTTGCTGTAATGTCAGGCGCCCACGTGGACAACGAAGGCAATCATTTTCAGAAATCAGTTCATGCTGAAGTAGCAGAAGCTCGCGGCAAGAATGCGAGTCAATAATCTGAGGAGGTCAACATAAGTGATTTCAATCCAAAATAAAATAAAATAAAAAAGAGAAAAGGGAGGTGAGTCCAAAAAATGCAGAGGCCGAGACAAGAGGTGGATCGCTCAATACATGACTAAAGCCACAAGCATTGTATGTCCGGTTTTGATCCGAAAAGCAGAAGAAAAGGAACTAACACCTGCATCTAGCGAGCGTCAAGGTTCAGATCTAAAGTCTACATGAAGAACCATTCAAGACTCAAGATCAAGCTTCAGAAGACTTAGAGATAGGAATCTTGTAACTCATAGTTAATAGGTTTAGTTAGTCTTTTTCATTTTTTGATTTGGATGTAATGGCAGGAACCGCGGACTGGAACCTCGACGGCACTCGACTCGACTCTCCACCTCGGTACACCTCATTGCTCTTCTTACTCTGAACTACACGTGGCCTGAGTCCTCTATAGCCGGGGATATGTAGGCAGCTCAGATACCAGAGCTCGGTCACATTCTCATTTCCTTAGTTTGTCTTTCTGAATAAGGGTCGGGTCAAAAACATGTCTTGTTGTTCTTTGTCTAAAAACACTCCGTGTTTCCCGTCAAAGAGGGGCAGCTGTAGGCATGTAATTTTGACCCGCGCATTAGAGTCACCTTGAATAATCCTAGTATTTTTCTTAGGATATTTATTTGAGTTTATTTTATAGGATTTTAATTTATTACTAATTTTAATGGCACCAAAAATTGAAAAACATACAAAAATATTTTCATGCTCTATTTTATCCTATTCAATTTAAATTACTAATATTTTGTTTATATTTATAGCCTTATTTTTGTTTCTATTATGATTTTAACTCTTGTTTTAATCCATAAAATATAATATATTACAATATATGTATATATAGTCTCAAATTATTACATAACTTATTTAATTGATGAAAATTAATTTGGTTTTAATTTAAAAGGATTGGGGCTATCTACTTAATAATTTGATTAAAACTAAGGAAGTACAAATTTTGGCCCAATTTTACACAAGAAGAGGCCCAAAATCGGGCAGCCCATCTCCCATACCCCTTGACCCGCGACCCAATCTGCCCAACCCGCCGACCCGCCCATTTCTCTAAATTAAATCCTAGCCCTTCATCCATTTTAATCCCACGGCCAGGATTAATCCCCACACCCCAACCTAATATTCCCAAAAGAAACCCTAAGACCCAAACGACGCAACTGTTCATGCTCCTCTTCACCTCATAGCTGCGTCCAAACTCGATAATTTTTGGAGCGAGTGAGATCGAATTCCCTTACGCGCGCTTCATTTATCCACCTCTGCGAGATTCTAACGGCCTCTGACATCTTGTTGCGTCTCTCATGTGCCGAATTTGTTTTGAAATTTCTCAAGAATGGATTCCGAAAAATGGGAGCCGTGGATTGATTTTGAGGATCGATCATCTCCTTCCATCTGTCGAAGTTCATTCAAGAAGAGATTTACTTCCAGATTTCTTGAAAAAGGGGGGGCTCAATTTCTTGTTGGAGAGTTCTGGGCTTTCGAAACAGATTTTTCTGATTTCTGTTGCTTCTCGGAATTCAGTTTTTCTTTGGGTTATTGGTTGTTCGAAAAATTTTCTGTTTCGAGTTACTGTTCCATTTCGAAAAAAAATCAAATCAGAAAATCTAAAAAAAAAAAGGGGTTCTGTTTTGTTCTTGATTTTGGTTTGAAGACGGAGTTCGAGTGAGTTCGAGACCGAGTTTGTCGTTCGAGTCCGAGTTCGTTGGATTTGCAACCTGTCGTCATCTCCGGATTTTCACTGCCGGATTCATTTGTCTTCAATCGTGTTTACTATACGACATTAATCAAATTTGGCTACACCAGGTTCATTCCATTTCTTTGTTTGACTATTTGTTATGATTGTAATATAAAGTCTCGTATGCAATACTAGCTCGATTTGCTTGTCACCATTACAAACATTTGTTGCTAGTTTCTTACTCTTAGTGACTGCAATAGTTTTACAAATGATAATCTTCTTCGTTGGTTTCATTTAAATGTTTCGACATCCCAGTCATACTACAAAATTATCTGTCGAAGTTGATGCAATTTGCTAATTCGGGAAAATGAAATCGAATTTTATACTCTAAGGCTATTTCAGTATTGTTCGTAGATGTTAAAGCCCTGTTTTAGTTTGAAATTGCTTTATTTGTCAAGATGAATGACTGTAATCCCTGCTAAATGTATTTCTATTTTTGTTCCGTCGGATTTCGATATTGAGACTTCAATCACGGAGTTTGTTTGAGGTCAGAGTTGTGTTCGTCGTTCAAGTTCCTGTTCTGGCTTTTGTTTTTGCTGCTATTTCTCGTCAAATTTTGTTTCGAATTGAGGACTGTGTATTTGCTGATTTTGCCACTGTCGTTTAGAAGAATTTCAGTTTAACAGGATGAAAAGTGAAATTTTATGCCCACTTGAACATTCAATTCGCCTCTGATGGGATCTTATTTAGTTGATAATATAATTAAAGGTGTGTTGGTTTGTAATTTAAGTACAGTTGGATTAGTGTAGTGATTCTCGGTATTCCTCTTGACTCTTTGCATAATATCTTATTGATCAATCATGGAGAATTCTCATATTTGCTTAGTGTCTCTAAGTGTTTGGCGTCATATAATTGCCTTCATATGCAAATTAAGTTATTGGATTTTCTTTGAAGAGCTATTTTACTTATTTGAGACCTATGCATTTTCCTCTCTTTCGTCAAATACTGCTCCTGTCTTACACACTCTCTGAGTTTTGTTTTGAAACACTTTTCTATTTTTTTTTTTCATTATACCTATTAAAAAAAATGTTCCGGAAGAAGGGTTGGCTGAATTTTGAGTTCTTGAATTCAATATGGTTGGAGTGTTTTTTTTTTCTGTCCTAGTATGTTGCTACTGGTGTGGAGCGACAATATTTGAAGCTTTGGTCCTTTGGATGTTTAAGTTTTTCATCTCCGTTAATTTGTAAATACTGTGGGTTGGTTTGTTATGCTGATATTTTGGTGATTGCTGTAGTGCTAGAACTGCTTTTAAGCTTAATATTTTTGTGAAATTACATGGGTTTTAAGTTTTCCCCGATTCTCATAGAAACCAAGTAATTGATGTATGCTGCTACTCCACATGTTATTTGTTTTTGCTAATTTTGTGATAGCAGAAATTAGATTTGACAGTGGCCCATGGATTTATAGAAATTAAAAAGAATAGGAATTGATATCTTGATGCATACGGGCTGCAACATTAAGTTGAATATCTATTAAATTTATTCTTTCGCATTTAACCGCTAGGAGCATGTTTAGGCCGACAACACTTGGGTAAGCAAGCTTTAGAATTTTGCTCTTGATTTTGAGGCGAGAGGTTGTTTCCTTGGTTATATTTATCAGAGGTATGCTTCGAGAGATTTGTATATAGTTTATTCGGGGTATGCCCCAAAGTATTTGTATTTGGAGGCCTTGACGAGCATGGTGAAAAAATACGTAATAGCTTAGGATTTTTCTTTTCTTTTTCCTTTTATTTTCCTTTTTCTTAGGTGGGGACGACTTCAAGCCTCGTGTGTGTTTACTTTGCTTTTTCATGTTATTTTTACCTCAATTGAATATTTTAAAGCCAACTTGATCGAGTACGCAACCGTAACCTTCACGGGACTTGGGAAGTGCCTAACACCTTCTCCTCGAGTCAAATGAACCCCCTTACCCGAATCTCTGGTGCGGACTAATGTTTTGGAGTCTAAAGTGTTTTAAAGGAAAATCATTTTAAAAACGGTGGCCTGGCACACCGAAATCAATGTCAGGTGGCGACTCTGAGTTAATTCCTTTTAATCACAAATTGTTGTCACTTTCAAAATTGAAAACCCTTTTCAAGCCTTTTACTAAAATTCTTTTATTTATTTAAGAGGGTTTAGTGGAAAGGTTTGTTTTGGTAAAAAAGGGGTGTGACACACGTTAGTGAACTGAATCCTGCATATGATCTTGGTATATATCCTGTTGAAGACAAAAAATAGCTTCACACTTTGGCATATAGTGGTCAGCCTTTGGATGACTCAGTATGTAAGAAGTTACTTTTATATTTTTTTTTTAATTTTAGCTAGTGGGATCAGGCCTCTTAAGTTAGAACACATTATTAATTGATATCCTTCCTAATACAAGATAAGTAGTCAGCATTCATTTTTCTTTGTTTCCTGTGAATTTGGTTTGAAAAAGTATAGCTGCTTAAAGTTTACTTGCCATCAGGTTGTGATGATTCTACTGTCACATTTGACATAGTGACCACATATGAAACTTTCTTTTGATCTCTAAGGCCTAAGCTTGACGAAACACATCTCTATTAGTGTAATAGTTATCTTAATTACTGAAATACATCTCATAAGGAGATAAATGAATTTTTAATTTTTTGGGTTTTCCTCTGATAATGCTAATGAAAAGAGAGATCGCGAAATTGGTTGACACAAATTTGCCATCATTGGTTACTTATTTTATACAATTACATCGATTAATTATTTGTTATTATTTATTTTAGCACACTGATGTTTTGTTCTATTATTTGAGGAAGAAGGGAAAGTATGACAAAGACCTACCTGTAATATTCACCACCACAGATTGGTACTTCGACGAGAAAATTGATCAGTTATGATAGGCATTTATTGATACATGTGGAGATAGTGAAGTGTCCAATCTGAAACATGTCATTGCAAAGTATATTCAGGGGTATGTCTTAATGCCAATTAATGTTGTGAAAAAATGGCATTGGATCATGGTTGTGACGTCCTTTAAGGATAGATGTATTTATGTGTATGACTCTATGTGCGGCGGAGCTGCTCATTAAGACAAAGTTCATAACTCAATGCAAGCGTATGAAGTTATACCCCATTTGATTACCTAAATAGACTTGATTACCCCATTTGATGCAAAATTGGTTGAAGGACTGCCTCAACAAGTCGAAGCGTATGGATTTTTTACAACACAATTTTTTTGTTAAGATTTTGCTGTTTGATAATTGTTGTTATTTTTATTTTTGTAGTGATTGTGGTGTATTTGTGGCAGCACTTGCCGAGTATTTCATTGAGGCCAAGATGCTTCCTAAGAAATTCAACACCTGTGCACATCAGCGCAAGTTTGGTGATCTCTTGTGAGATTGTCTTAAAAAAATGGAACTGAACGCGCAAAGTAATAATGAGAATATTAGCCGACAGAATAAGTCGCGGAAAAAGAAGAAGTAGTTACCTTTGTCGCTATTTTAGGATGAACTCAATAATTTAATTTTGTATTGTATTCTGTTATGTTGTCATTGTTCTAAGATGGATCATATTTTTTTGTTTGAATTTTATGAATACTTTATGGTTTTTACAACAAATGGGATGTCTTTTCTATTATAAACTTTTAATGAGTTTTAGTTTAATATTAGAATATTGCAGTTTAGTTTATTTTGGTGTTTTCCTTGATGTATGAATTTAAGATATGAAAAATATATAGTAATTTGTGATATATTATTTCTTCCAGATACATACATGATACATATATGATTCACATATGATATAGATATGATACACATTTGATACACACATGATACATAGATGATATAGTTGTTGTGGGTTGATGCACAATTTGTTTCTTCACAATGAGTTCTGCAGTTTGTTTGATTTCTAAATATGTATTGATGAATCCACTCTTATTTGCAAAATTCTAAAAAAATTTGCATAGTTTTCTAGTTAATACGATTGTTTTCCATTAGTTAGCTTTCTTATTATACAAATACAGACATGAGTAAGAACTAATACACAGAGATACATATGTGATATACAAGAGATAAGAGATGATACTAATGTGATTCATATATGATACAACTTCTTTTTTATTCGAACATATGTATAATTTATAGATACACAAAGATACATAAGTGATATACAAGAGATACAAATATGATACATAGTGATACAACTTCTTTTTTAATCAAACAAATGTATAATTTAAAAAATACACTTGAAACACAATTTTAAATGATAGATCAAATATTTATTTATATCTAAAATCCAAATGACATTCTACATCGATACAGTTCTTGATATATTGTATTATTCTAAATCACTATAATATTTAGTATAGCAAAATAACAAGTAATTCTAAGTTTGATATTCCATCCTCTCTTTGGATTATTTCTACAAGCTTTCCTGTTGTAACCTTCTTGTTCGTACTGTCCACATGAAGTCGATCTTTTTCGTTCCATTTCATATTTGGATTGCACCTCCCCTTCTTCGTCCTTCATATTGATTTAGTCACGCCTGGTGACAAGACCTTTTCATCTAGAACTTCTGCAGGAATATTCCATGCGCTTTCATCAAGAACCGCATGAATTGGAATTTCATAGTTCTTGAATAGGTACTTCCTGGTGTATTACACCGAACAATACTCAATGTGATCAATGTATTTATATTTTAATACTGCCCAAGCATGTGCGCATGATAACTTATCCAACCGAAACCTTCTACAACTGCAAGTTTGATCTTTTAGGAACACCATTCTCTAGTTACCCCTGTCAAGTACTAAATATAAGTAATTCATCGAAGGGGTTACCTACAAAATTTATCAACTATCGTTAGTGGTGACAAAGTAGATGCCCTCAAAATAGATATACTGGAGAGCCTACAAGATTCAAAAGAGCTTAATATCATGTCAAACTAACGAATATTTCAGCAGTAGGTGCGTAGACACTACATTAAATTGAAAGCCTTATATACATGTTAGAAATCGCCTAAAAGTTAAACAATTTGCCTATATAATGACTAATTTCTTGCTGCCCTAGAAGAAACAGAGAATGGAGGTAGACCAACTAGTTTGAAAAGAAACAAAAAATCTGATGCCTCGAGATAAGACCATCCATCACTTGAACACTATAATATTGTTTTTGTGCAAACAATGAATATTAGAAAATGTTAGCTTTAATCAATTTGGTCTCTCTGTGTCGTGCATGTGGACACTGGTTGAACAGAATAATGTAAAGGGCTCAGGTATCTACATATTCTAGTCATTCCTTCATCCAATGTATATTTTTGCCAAAGGTCAGTAAATGAATCTATTGCATTCTTTTGGTTTGTAATATTCCATCGTCCAATCAATTTCCTTATGTACTCCAGCAAAGGCAGTAATGCGAGTTCCTCAGTAGCCTTAAGTGCTACATTGATCGACTCCGCAATGTTTGAAGTTATTGTCAATATTCTATTGATAGTGGCTGTGCTCTGGACCATCTTTCATACCCAACGTTGACTAAGTAACTGTCACGACCCCAAATCCGGTCGTGATGGCGCCCAGCACATTGCTAAGCCAGCCTGACCAATCAATATAAACAACGGAGCTAGAAGCTCTCTTTTATCCCATTTAAGCATATTAAATCACGAAGCAATAGCAATACAAATAACGAAAACAGGGAACCAAGTCCCATAATACATCAACTCCCATAGACCAAGGGTCGAGAGTCATGAGCCTCTACTGAACATGAGTGTATAAAGGTTTACAAAATACCAAGTGCGGAAAGAAATGTCAATACAAAATCAAAAGACAGTGGGAAGGAATATCGGGTCCTGCGGACTCTGCAGCTACCTCGAATATCCACAAACGTCGCCTCGCACAGCTACTGGATCACTGCTGAGAGGTACTTGGATCTGCACACAAGGTGCAGGGAGTAAAATGAGTACTGCCAGACTCAGTGGTAATAAACAAGGGTAAGACAGCGCAGATAAGAAATCCGCAATAAAGCACTATGCAAAGCTATAATCAGCTACCCTGTCATAGAATCAATCTTCACTGTACCTGTTCCAACAATTACCAATAAATAGCATAACAGCTAGCGGATGTAGCTAAATGCAATGCAATGCATGATATGACCGCTACGGCGTGTAGCCCGACTCCAATTTTGGGTACCCGTGCTCACTGTGGGGGTTCAGACTCCGGAGGGGCTCCTACAGCCCAAGCACATCTCATAGAGATATCCTTGCGGCGCGCAGTCCGATCCAACATATACCTCGCTGCGGCGTGCAGCCCGATCCACTACTAGTCAGCTAATATGCAGATACAGCCTCGCAGGCTCAAAAGTAGTTTTTGAAAACTCTTTTATCATTTTTCAGTTAGAAAACAGTAATATCAAGTTCCAGAGATTGGAATTAGCATAATAACAAAAATAGCTGCGGACTAGTAGTAAACTAGCATGTCTATGTGATAAGACAATGATAACGATCCTCGCGGGATCCAATAACTGGCTCACGGCCCACATGTATAATCAACCGCCCAAGAAGGGGGTTCCTCGGCTCAAGAGTGGCCATTATCACAATATATATATACATATATGCAACCATCCGAGAAGGAGGTTCGAAGGCTCTAGAATAGCCAATAATACAATATCAACAGGTTGGACTAATATCTAGTCTCCAGTTCATGATCGACCCCGCACTCTCAAGAGTGTGCGTGTCTCGCCGCTATAGAGCGTCACAAAGTGGTATACCGGGGTTTCGAACCCGCTGGTCATCACCCACATCTATTACTCACCTCAATACGGCGCGACGACTACTCCGCAATGTCCTTTCCTTTGAATTTAGCTCCCTCGTGCGTGGAATCTAGTCAAACCACAATAATTACATCAACTACGGGTCAAATAATCATAACCCACTTCAATTTACATGAAATTAGTATAATTACACTAAGTTGGTAAATCCCGACCCCGGGCCCCACTGCTCGGAAAATTCCGAAATTAGCACCAACGCGATCCTTATCTCGCCACGAGTCCGTGCATATAAAATTTATCGAAATCGGAGTTCAAATGGCCTCCCAAATCCAAAAATCCCGTTTTCAATATTTAGGCCACATTTCTTCAAGATTTCAACCTAATTTCATGAAGATTGATGTTAATACTACCATAAATTGATGTTTTTGAGTCAAGAAACTTACCTCTGATGAATACCCGATGATTTCCCAGCGTTTTCCCGTGATTTCTTCTCTCTAGGGCTCAAAAATTGAGTTTTGGGTTAATGAACCCGAGAGCCCTCTGTTCTGTGATTTTAATTCACTGCCAGACGATTTTACCCTACGCGTTCGCGATGGTCTCTACGCGAACGCGATGCCTTGCTCCGTTCCTTCATCGCGAACGCGACGAACCGTCACGCGTTCGCGAAGACCAATCTTCCTAGCCCGGATTTTTCCTCTACGCGTTCGCGTCCCAGACCACGCGAACGCGATGCTTCGTCTTTTCCTCTTACGCGTCCGCGTCCTTCACCCACGCGAACGCGATGCGTTCCAACCTTCTCCTTCGCGAACGCGGCATGTTACCTCGCGAACGCGATGGCCAACTGGCCCCAGCCTACGCGAACGCGGCAGTACCCTCGCGAACGCGAAGGCTTAGCCTTCTGCACAGTTATCTGCAATTTACAGCAGATTTTGCCAAGTTCAAAATGCCCGGATGATGGTCCGGATTCACCCCGAGGCCCCCGGGACCCCAACGAAAACCACCAACATACTCCAAAACACGATACGAACTTGTTCCAATCATAAAAACATCATCCTAAACATCAAAATCACCAATTAATCACGGATTCAAGCCTAAGTTTCTTCAAAACTTTCAAAACTAACATTCGATCCAAAACCCGATCAAACGATGTCCGAATGACCTGAAAATTTGCAGACATATCCAAAATCACATAACGAAGCTACAGAAATTGTCGGAATTCCATTCCGACCCCGGATCAAAATATCACCTACCATCCGGTTTTCGCCAAAATTCAACATTCGCCAATTCAAGCTTAAAACTACACCGGACCTCCGAATTCAATTCCGATTGTTCTCCTAAGTCATAAATGATCCCCCGGAACTAGTCGAATCATCAGAATCCGGTTCCGAGCACTCTAACTCAATAGTCAACTCTTGGTTGACTTTTCATATTCAAGCTTTCTTCAAACATGCTATTTGTTTCATTTTTAACCCAAATCACTCCTAACTCACCCGATATACTCTAATACTGTTTTAAAAACATTATATATGTAAATGCAAGGTAACGGGGTGGTAATTCCCGTAACGACGGGCCGGGTCGTTACATTCTCCCCAACTTAAACAAACGCTCGTCCGCGAGCGGGTTAAGAAACATACACGGAGTATCAAAAAAGTGTGGATATCTGCTTCGCATCTCCTGCTCGGTCTCCCAAGTTGCTTCCTCCATGGGACGACCTCTCCACTGCACTTTCACTGAAGCTATATCCTTAGATCTCAGCTTACGAACCTGTCGACCCAAAATGGCTACTGGTTCCACATCATAAGTCAAATCCTCATCTAGCTGTATCGTGCCGAAGTCCAACACATGAGACGGGTCTCCGACATACTTCCGGAGCATAGATACATGGAACACCGGGTGAACTCCCGACAAACCGGGTGGCAAAGCAAGCATATAAGCCACCTCCCCAACTTTCCTAAGCACCTCAAAAGGTCCAATAAACCTTGGGCTCAATTTCCCTTTCTTTCCAAACCTCATAACACCCTTCATCGGCGAAACTTTCAGCAACACCTTTTCACCTACTGAATAAGACACATCTCGGACCTTCCGGTCTGCATAACTCTTCTGACGCGACTGAGCTGTGCGAAGTCTCTCCCGAATCACCTTCACCTTATCTAAGGCATCTTGGACTAACTCTGTCCCTAACAACCTAGCCTCGCCGGGCTCGAACCAACCAACTGGAGATCTACACCGCCTCCCATATAAAGCTTCATACGGTGCCATCTGAATGCTGGACCGATAGCTATTATTGTAAGCAAACTCCGCCAAAGGCAAATAATCAGCCCATGAACCACCAAAATCAATGACACAAGCACGCAACATGTCCTCCAATATCCGAATAGTACGCTCAGACTGCCCATCCGTCTGTGGATGAAATGCTGTGCTCAGCTCCACCTGTGAACCCAACTCTCGCTGAAATGTCCTCCAGAACTGAGATGTGAACTGGGTACCTCTGTCCGATATAATGGAAATAGGAACTCCATGCAATCTCACTATCTCACGGATGAATATCTCTGCCAACCGCTCTGAGGTATAGGTAGTACACACTGGGATGAAATGAGCTGACTTAGTTAGTCTATCCACAATCACCCATACTGAATCAAACTTCCTCGCTGTCCGAGGGAGTCCACTAACAAAGTCCATAGTTATTCTTTCCCACTTCCACTCCGGAATATCAATACGTCGGAATACACCACCAGGTCTCCGATGCTCATACTTGACCTGCTGACAGTTTAGACACCGAGCCACATGGCTCACAATATCTTTCTTCATCTTTCTCCACCAGTAATGCTGCTTCAAATCCTGGTACATCTTTGCGGCTCCTGGATGAATAGAATACCGCGAGCTATGGGCTTCCTCCAATATCAATTCACGAAGGCCGTCAACATTGGGCACGCATATCCGGCCCTGCATCCGCAACAAACCATCACTATCAATAGTGACATCCCTAGCATCATCATGCTGAACTCTGTCCTTAAGGACAAGTAAGTGTGGATCATCATACTAGCGCTCTCGAATACGATCATATAAAGAAGAACGAGCTACTACATAAGCCATCACCCGACTGGGCTCAGAAATATCCAGCCTTACCATCTGGTTAGCTAACGCCTGAACATCAACTGCTAGGGGTCTCTCCCCAACTGGAATATACGCCAAACTGCCCATACTAATAGCCTTCCGGCTCAATGCATCAGCCACTACATTGGCTTTCCCAGGATGATACAAGATAGTAATATCATAGTCTTTAAGCAATTCAAGCCATCTCCGCTGCCTCAAATTTAGATCTTTCTGCTTAAACAAATGCTCAAGGCTGCGGTGGTCTGTATATACATCACAAGATACACCATATAGGTAATGCCTCCAAATCTTCAAGGCATGAACAATAGCAGCTAACTCCAAATCATGAACAGGGTAGTTCTTCTCGTGGGGCTTCAACTGACGAGAAGCATAAGCAATGACCCTACCCTCCTGCATTAACACACAACCAATGCCAACCCCTGAGGCATCACAATATACAGTATAAGAATTTGACGTTGTCGGTAGAATCAAGACTGGTGCTGTGGTCAGTGCTGTCTTGAGCTTCCGAAAGCTCTCCTCGCACTCCTCGGACCATAAGAAAGGAACACCCTTCCGAGTCAATCTAGTCAAGGGTGAAGCAATAGAAGAGAACCCCGAACGAATCGGCGATAATACCCCGCCAATCCCAAAAAGCTACGGATCTCAGTAACTGAGGTCGGTCTGGGCCAACTCTGCACTGCCTCGACCTTCCTCAGATCTACCCGAATACCATCACGGGACACCACGTGCCCTAAGAATGCCACGGACTCAAGCCAGAACTCACATTTGGAGAACTTGGCATACAGCTTCTCCTCTCTCAATCTCTGCAATACTATACTCAAGTGCCGAGCATGCTCCTCCCGGCTACGAGAGTAGACAAGTATGTCATCAATGAATACGATCACAAATGAATCAAGATACGGCCTGAATACACTGTTCATCAGATGCATAAATGCTGCTGGGGCGTTGGTCAGCCCAAAAGACATCACAAGGAACTCATAGTGACCATATCTGGTCCGGAATGCAGTCTTCATAATGTCAGACTCTCTAATCTTTAGCTGATGGTAGCCTGAACGAAGATCAATCTTCGAGAACACCCTAGCTCCCTGGAGCTGATCAAACAAATCATCAATACGAGGAAGAGGATACTTATTCTTCACTGTTACTTTGTTTAGCTGCCTATAGTCAATACACATCCTCATAGATCCGTCCTTCTTCTTAACAAACAGAACCGGTGCACCCCACGGCGACACACTCGGCCGAATAAACCCCTTATCTAGGAGTTCCTGGAGCTGCTCCTTCAATTCCTTCAACTCAGCTGGTGCCATCCGATACGGAGGAATAGATATGGGCTGAGTGCCCGGCACCAAGTCAATGCCAAAATCAATATCCCTGTCCGGCGGCATGCCCGACAGGTCTGAGGGGAATACATCTGGGAAATCCCTCACAACCGGTACAGAATCAATGCTAGGAGACTCAGCTCCCACATCTCTCACAAAAGCTAAGTACGATAAACACCCTTTTTCAACCATCTTCTGAGCTTTTAGGAACGAAATAACACGGCTAGGGACGAAATCGGTCGAACCCCGCCACTCAATCCGAGAAATACCAGGAATGGCCAACGTAACTGTCTTAGCATGACAGTCCAATATAGCATGGTACGGAGACAACCAGTCCATACCCAATATAACATCAAAGTCCACCATACCCAACAATAACAAATCGGCCTGGGTCTCCAGACCCCCAATAGATATAACACAGGATCTATAGACATGATCCACAACAATCGTATCACCCACGGGGGTGGATACATGAACAGGTAAATCAAGAATACCACGAGTCGCACCCAAATGATGTGCAAAATAAGAGGACACGTAAGAATATGTGGACCCCTGGATCAAATAGAACAGAGGCATCTCTGTGACAGACAGAAATGATACCTGTAATCACTGCATCGGAGGCAACTGCATCACGCCTGTCGGGAAGTGCATAGAACCGTGCCTGGCCTCCACCAGATCTCTCCTCGCCCCTGGGGCAACCACGAGAAGACTGACCTCCACCTCTACTAGACTGAGATGGTGCTGAAGAGGAGGGCTGATCCCTCTGCTGAGTCCTGCCCCTACGTAGTCGAGGGCAATGTCTCCTCATGTGGCCAAACTCACCACACTCATAACATGCACCTGGTGCTGGAGAAGTAGGTGCTGCACTCTGGGCTGGGAGGGCACCAAGTGATGACTGACCCTGCTGAAATCCCTGTCGACCACGACCATAAGAACCTCCGCTCTGCTCTGGGCGGCCTGAATGAGAAGGTCTAGATGAGCGACCTCTGCTCTGCTGGGAATGCCCTCTAGATGGAGCACCACCGGAACTACCAGAACCACGAGGCCTCTTGGCCTCCCGCTCCTCTCTCTCTCGGCGACGATCCGCCTCAATGGAGCGTGCCATATCAGCAACCTGCTCAAACGATGATGACAGAACTCGCTCGCTGGTCATAAGAATACGGATAGAGTAGTTGAGGCCATCAATGAACCTCCCGATCCTCTCCCTATCAGTGGGGATCATCCATGTGGCATGCCTAGCCAACCGAGTGAATCTAAGCTCATACTGAGTCACAGACATGTCGCCCTGAATCAACCACTCGAACTGGCGACGTAGCTCCTCACGACGAGACCGAGGTACATATTTCTCTAGAAAGAGAGTAGAGAACTGCTGCCATGTGAGAGGTGCTGCTCTTGCAAGCCTACGCCTCTCAAACTCCTCCCACCAATCAAATGCGGGACCGGTGAACTGAAATGTAGTAAATGAAACTCCGCTGGACTCGAGAATACCAGCCGTACGCAGCATCTTCTGACATTTATCCAAGAAACCCCGGGCATCCTCGCCCTCAACGCCACCGAAATGGGGTGGCTGAAGTCTACCAAATCTCTCAAGACGACGCCTCTCGTCATCGGGCATAACCGAACCATATGCTCTGGAGCTGCGGAGCTGGTGCAGTCGGAGGAATAACCGGTGCAACCACCGAGCGGGGACAGACCTGGCGTCCGAAGTCCCCGAACAACCGGATCGGTGTGCGAGCTGCAGTCTCACGCCCATAGCTAGGGCTACATATCAAATCACAATAAGAACTGAATACCTTATAGCTCTCCCATTATCAAACTGCCATTTGAACAATAAGGATCAGTAACGATCGTATGAACTTCATAATTCCGGCTCGCTAAATTAGTACCTTGGTGCTCAAGCCATAGACAAAGATCTGGCCTCAAGTCCTCCCGACTGGCCCAACATGAACTCATGGAGATTATATCTCGCCCCTCGTTCGAGGAAATCACAAGCCATAAGGCAATTACATTACTGAGCGCTCGAAGAGTACACAGACGTGCGGAAGGAGTTTCAAAAAGGTATATCTCAAGCTGAATCAAGTACGCATGATAAGAATTCCAAGAAATGTGAAGTGTTTCCTAAAGGTTCGTAGCCTCCCGAGGATAAGTACGGGCGTCCCCGTACCGATCCACAAGACTCTACTAACCGGCTCAAGACTCATGAGGCCTAGTAAACCTAGGCTTTGATACCAACTTGTCACGACCCCAAATCCGGTCGTGATGGCGCCCAGCACATTGCTAAGCCAGCCTGACCAATCAATATAAACAACGGAGCTAGAAGCTCTCTTTTATCCCATTTAAGCATATTAAATCACGAAGCAATAGCAATACAAATAACGAAAACAGGGAACCAAGTCCCATAATACATCAACTCCCATAGACCAAGGGTCAAGAGTCATGAGCCTCTGCTGAACATGAGTGTATAAAGGTTTACAAAATACCAAGTGCGGAAAGAAATGTCAATACAAAATCAAAAGACAGTAGGAAGGAATATCGGGTCCTGCGGACTCTGCAGCTACCTCGAATATCCACAAACGTCGCCTCGCACAGCTACTGGATCACTGTTGAGAGGTACCTGGATCTGCACACAAGGTGCAGGGAGTAAAATGAGTACTGCCAGACTCAGTGGTAATAAACAAGGGTAAGACAGCGCAGATAAGAAATCCGCAATAAAACACTATGTAAAGCTATAATCAGCTACCCTATCATAGATTCAATCTTCATTGTACCTGTTCTAACAATTACCAATAAATAGCATAACAGCTAGCAGATGTAGCTAAATGCAATGCAATGCATGATATGACCGCTACGGCGTGTAGCCCGACTCCAATTTTGGGTACCCGTGCTCACTGTGGGGGTTCAGACTCCGGAGGGGCTCCTACAGCCCAAGCACATCTCATAGAGATATCCCTGCGGCGCGCGGTCCGATCCAACATATACCTCGCTGCGGCGTGCAGCCCGATCCACTACTAGTCAGCTAATATGCAGATACAGCCTCGCAGGCTCAAAAGTAGTTTTTGAAAACTCTTTTTATCATTTTTCAGTTGGAAAACGGTAATATCAAGTTCCAGAGATTGGAAATTAGCATAATAACCAAAAATAGCTGCGGACTAGTAGTAAACTAGCATGTCTATGTGATAAGACAATGATAACGATCCTCGCGGGATCCAATAAGTGGCTCACGGCCCACATGTATACTCAACCGCCCAAGAAGGGGGTTCCTCGGCTCAAGAGTGGCCATTATCACAATATATATATACATATATGCAACCATCCGAGAAGGAGGTTCGAAGGCTCTAGAATAGCCAATAATACAATATCAACAGGTTGGACTAATATCTAGTCTCCAGTTCATGATCGACCCCGCACTCTCAAGAGTGTGCGTGTCTCGCCGCTATACAACGTCACAAAGTGGTATACCGGGGTTTCGAACCCGCTGGTCATCACCCACATCTATTACTCACCTCAATACGGCGCGACGACTACTCCGCAATGTCCTTTCCTTTGAATTTAGCTCCCTCGTGCGTGGAATCTAGTCAAACCACAATAATTACATCAACTACGGGTCAAATAATCATAACCCACTTCAATTTACATAAAATTAGTATAATTACACTAAGTTGGTAAATCCCGACCCCGGGCCCCACTGCTCGGAAAATTCCGAAATTAGCACCAACGCGATCCTTATCTCGCCACGAGTCCGTGCATATAAAATTTATCGAAATCGGAGTTCAAATGGCCTCCCAAATCCAAAAATCCCGTTTTCAATATTTAGGCCACATTTCTTCAAGATTTCAACCCAATTTCATGAAGATTGATGTTAATACTACCATAAATTGATGTTTTTGAGTCAAGAAACTTACCTCCGATGAATACCCGATGATTTCCCAGCGTTTTCCCGTGATTTCTTCTCTCTAGGGCTCAAAAATTGTGTTTTGGGTTAATGAACCCGAGAGCCCTCTGTTCTGTGATTTTAATTCACTGCCAGACGATTTTACCCTACGCGTTCGCGATGGTCTCTACGCGAACGCGATGCCTTGCTCCGTTCCTTCATCGCGAACGCGACGAACAGTCACGCGTTCGCGAAGACCAATCTTCCTAGCCCGGATTTTTCCTCTACGCGTTCGCGACCCAGACCACGCGAACGCGATGCTTCGTCTTTTCCTCTTACGCGTCCGCGTCCTTCACCCACGCGAACGCGATGCGTTCCAACCTTCTCCTTCGCGAACGCGGCATGTTACTTCGCGAACGCGATGGCCAACTGGCCCCAGCCTACGCGAACGCGGCAGTACCCTCGCGAACGCGAAGGCTTAGCCTTCTGCACAGTTATCTGCAATTTACAGCAGATTTTGCCAAGTTCAAAATGCCCGGATGATGGTCCGGATTCACCCCGAGGCCCCCGGGACCCCAACGAAAACCACCAACATACTCCAAAACACGATACGAACTTGTTCCAATCATAAAAACATCATCCTAAACATCAAAATCACCAATTAATCACGGATTCAAGCCTAAGTTTCTTCAAAACTTTCAAAACTAACATTCGATCCAAAACCCGATCAAACGATGTCCGAATGACCTGAAAATTTGCGGACATATCCAAAATCACATAACGAAGCTACAGAAATTGTCGGAATTCCATTCCGACCCCCGGATCAAAATATCACCTACCATCCGGTTTCGCCAAAATTCAACATTCGCCAATTCAAGCTTAAAACTACACCGGACCTCCGAATTCAATTCCGATTGTTCTCCTAAGTCATAAATGATCCCCGGAACTAGTCGAATCATCAGAATCCGGTTCCGAGCACTCTAACTCAATAGTCAACTCTTGGTTGACTTTTCATATTCAAGCTTTCTTCAAACATGCTATTTGTTTCATTTTTAACCCAAATCACTCCTAACTCACCCGATATACTCTAATACTGTTTTAAAAACATAATATATGTAAATGCAAGGTAACGGGGTGGTAATTCCCGTAACGACGGGCCGGGTCGTTACAGTAACCTTTGACCCTCTTATCAATTCTCTCACCCCTTCCATGTGGTAATCAAACTTCTCAACTGTGTATGCTTTGGACATAACAAAGAATGTCTTTGAGTTGCAAATCGTTCTTCTTGTAATTTGTTTACATTATTCCATAGATGTCATATGCAGACACAGTGAGGTACTTATGGATACAATGTTACCGCTGCATTTTTAATGTCTTCGTACCTATAAGGACCCGACTGGTCATTTCTATATCTAGCACGCCGTTCAGCGCTTTAAGGCTATAAGCAGCTTCACTTTAGGTATTATGACTTGTACGCATGGTTGGAATTGAATTTCAGAAAGTTCGAAGTTGATTTGGGAGAAATCCTCATTTTGAAAGCTTTAAGTTGAAAAAATTGGTTAAGATTCGATTTTTGAGTAAATGGCCTTAAAATCGGTTGAAGGTTCCAGTAGGTTTGTGAGATGATTTCGGACTAGGGCGTATGTCCAAATAGGGTTTTGGATGGCCCGGGAGTATTTCAGCGCCTATTGTGGAAGATAGCATTTGGGAAGAATTTCGTAAATTTGGGTTGCAGTGCATTTTAGTGTTATCGATGTCCATTTGAGATTCCAAGTCTAGGAATAGCTCTGTATGGTAATTTTGGTATTTTGAGTGCATGTGGAAGTGGATTCGGAGGTCCATAGGTCATTTTGGAGTAGTCTGGAAAAATTTAGAAGTTTGAAAATTTTTGAGGAGTTTGAACGGAAGTGGACTTTTGATATGAGGGTCGGATCCCGATTCTGAAAGTTGGAGTAGGTTTGTAATATCAAATGTGACTTCTATGCATCACTTGAGGTCAATCAGATGTGATTTGATAGGTTTCGACATCAAATGAAGAAGTTTGAAGTTCTAAAGTTCATAAAGTTTGAATTCAAGTGTGATTCATGGTTTTAGCGTTGTTCAATGTGATTTGATACTTCAAGCAGGTCCGCATTATTTTTTGGGACTAGTTGGTGTAATTACACGGGTCCCGGGAGATTCAAGTGGATTTCGGGTGGTTAACATATCAAAACTGAGAGTTGAGGAAGTGCCGAAGCATCTGGGCACCTAATGTAACCGCACCTACATGAGGAGGCCCGTAGGTGTGGGAGATTGCTCGCAGAAGTAGAAGGTGACAGGCATCTGAGAACCACATAAGTGAAAATGTTTGCGCACCTGCGATGGTTCAGGTGCGATGGCAGTCGCTGCAGAAGTAGAAAGAGTCGCAGATGCGGAAGAGGAATTCATAGAAGTGGAAGCGCGATGCGCCCAAGGAGCCGCAGGTGCGGAAAGTCGTTGGGGCAGCGAGGTTTCTTTAAAATAGGACTTGGCCCATTTTTCTCCCATTTTTCATTTGGTTTGGTCGATATGGGAGAGCTTCAAGGGGAGATTTTCATCAAGCAACTCAAAGTAAGTGACCCCTACTTATTATAAGTCAAATACATAGTTCGTATAAGTGTTTAAACATGGAAATTTGGGGTTTTGAAGAAAAATCTAGAAATTGGTTTTCTTAGATTTTGATCACAAAATTTTGACATGGAATTGGGAATAAATTATATATTTCGTAAGGTTATGGGTAATATTATCTTTTAAATTTTTTGAAAATCTAGGCATGTGGGCCCGAGGGTGATTTTATCGACTTTCCGAGCGGAGTTGGAAATTTGTTATAAATTGAATTGTTATGAGTATTAGAGTATATTCTCATTGGTTTACACATTGTTTGGCTAATTCTGGAGTGTTGGGCATCAGTTTGAGGTATTAGAGTGGTGTTGGAGCCGGCTATAAAACTTTAGAGAGAGGTAAGTCTCATTTCTAACCTTGTAACAGGGAATTAACCTCAAAAGTGAACTAAATTATTATATGCTTCTATTTGTGGGGCTACGTACGCACGAGGTGACGAGAATCCGTACATAGTTACTAGCTATGCATATGTTCAGAAGTTTTCTGCTTATATCATGCCTTGTTGATATTACTGTCGATTTATGTTTATTATTTACCTTGAGAAGAAGCATGATTTAGGTTGAGTAATAATTTTCTCGAAAGAATTGAAATTTGAAACATTTAAGATTTAAAAGGTTTTATTTGAACTTAGTAATTTCGAAAAGAATTGAGGAATACTATAATAGCTTAAGAAATCTATTGGTAACCGCGTCACATGTATGTTTCGCGAGCGGGGAATTTACTCAAAAAGTTCCAAGATGAATTTCTGTTATTTTGAAAAGAATCAAGAAAGAGATATGACTTATGTTAAATTTATATTTGACTGCATCACATGTATGATTCGTGAATTGGGACAGTGTTGCATGTATGATTTGTGAGCGGAAAAATAGATTCATCTATGGTACGTTCCGTTTGATTATCGACAATGCACAATTTATTTATGTTGGATCGGGCCGAACGTCCTTGGTGGAAATTATGTGTGGTAGTATAATTGAAAACCCTTTTTTTTATTTTATAATTTGTATAAATTCATTGTTGAGAAATCATTTGTTTTAAATGAAGAAAGTATTTGGGGTTCTTTAATATTTGTGAAAGAACTGTTCAACTATTTTCTTGTTCTGAGCTTTGTTGTTATCTCTATAAATCATGCTTAATTAGAATTTTATTTTATCATATTGTTGGACCACTAGTATGTCAATTTGAAAAATGCCCCATCTACAATAACAACCAATTTGCAATACTCTCATCCTTTTATAGACGGATATAGTGCAACGAAAGCATATATGAACATGTCTTCCTATATTTTTTTTTCAAACTTACCGCCAACATAGGATTTGTGAGAACCAATATATAAAAGTAGCTTGGTAGTTTTTCACATAATTCACCCGGGTTCCTTCTCAGTAGTTGAACTGCATATTTGTTTGATCTCCATGCTTGTATATATGTCATTTGAAGACCATACTGCTTGTTCATATCTCCAATTATGCTATTAAGAGTATATATTATTTTTGGATCTTTATACTTGTCTATCAGAAGACTGCCGATGAGTTTTGGAGTAGCTTGATGTTGTGCATATTATTTTTCTTTCAGCGGGCATGAGTGCAGTTTGCTGAATTTTTTGACCTTAAACAGTTTTGCTTTTTTCAGGCTTGAAGACTACCAACCACATTTGTTGTTAATGCTTACGATAAGGATATAAACTTTTCATCAATAAACAAAGCAACATGAAATACAATGATATATAGTGATACACACTAACATCAACAATACTAGATGAAAAAAATACAATGACTATACAGTACTACACAGTGACAACCATAACTTAAAAGTGTACATCAACAAACTTACAAGCAGCAACTTATTTTCTGCATAATTATGCTTCAAACATCAACTATAATATTTGCTTTACTGCCAAGTGCTTCATGACTTTGACTATCGTGGCTTTGTCTTTACAAATTTGACCTTCTTCTATATCTATGTGTTGAGGGTCGGTTATTATTGTATTTTCATTAGATTCTATATCCTATCAGTCTTTTTCATCCCAAAACCAATCATATTGTTGTATCACCATTGTATCTCTCATGTATAATTAAGCTTTGTGCACATTCCGATGAAATCACAACACAATTTGAATTGTAGCAGATCAAGTCCATATCCTTTTCACTCAATGTTATACAAATGAAATACATTGTAAATTTCGAGCCTTTTTAGCTTAAGATATACATATACACCTATATTATTGTGTATCATCATTGGTGGACAATCGTTTTGGACAATGTATTTGATTTTAGTAACATTCAATGAAGTATCTATCATAAGTTGTTACAAAATCACGTCTACAAAATCTTCAAAATTTATATTTGGAGTAACTATTAAAACATTGGCATTGTAATTCACAAAATTGTTGTCAACATTTCAACGATCACCACATTGAATAAAAATTAGTAAATTTGAAGTTGAAACTAGGTCAAAACTCACTAATTCCTTGATTGACTTTGATTGTAGTTCATAGTACCTTCACCAAAGATGAATCTACAGGAAATCGCGAAAGGTAATTGTTGCTTCTACAGTGAAATTGATTAATTTTTGAGTGAAATTTGGAGCTCCTTTTAAGAATTTTTTGGGAGAGAAGGCCGTGATTTACATAATGTTGGTTTCTCTGAAATTGATACACTTGAAAAACAAGAAAGTAAGGAAGATTTTTAGCATGATTCTTTAATGGAAGAATCTTTCCTTGCGTGTACCTCGAATTTTTTTGCTACTTTTAATAAGTGTTTAATTTTGGGCTAGAGGTTTGATAAATTTGAGTTTAAATTGGCTATTTGTAGACTTCACCCAATTTAAATTAGACGAGGACGAGACTAGGACGAGGCAATTCCTTTCTCTTTTTGTGGGCACCGCATCCTCAACTGGCCTCAACGGAAAAAACCAGTCAAATTAAAGGGAACCCCAAAACATCTTCTGCGCTTTTCCAAACGGTAAAGGTAGATGGAGGGCAATGTAGTAATTTGAACTCAGCTTCCTCATCGGATTAGGCCACTAAAACGTCGGCGTATTGCTGGTCGAACCAACTTCAACTTCCAGTCCTCTGTCTTCCCCAGATAGAGAGATTTGCTTATTATTGCGTGTCTCTCATTTTTCAAATTTGTTCTTCTTCGCCCGAATTTTGGAAACCCTAACATTTTCGGATTTTTTCAAGGAGAGTATCTAATAAATTTTGGTGATTGAGGAAATAATAATGGTGGGGGGAGCACTAGCAGGGTTGCAAGATCATGTGAAATTGGCAAGAGAATATGCAGTTGAAGGCCTTTATGACACTTCCGTCATCTTCTTCGATGGCGCTATTGCTCAGATCAACAAGTACTCTCTCAGATCCCTTCTGCCTTTATGTCTTTATTTCTCTACGTGTTTATGGATTTACATCCCGAATTGCGAAATGTGTATTCCAACTTATGTTGTGTTTGGTATGGCTATTAAGTGTTTGCCTCAATGAAATCATTTCCTACGTTTGGTTTCCTTTTGGGTTTTGGGAAGGTATAAATGTAATGTTTCCAGCAAAAGGGGAAAATAACTCACTGTCACTTGTGAGCTGAATTTTTTTCTTTTTGATGAGCAAAAAAGTATAATTTTTATTTGTGTACTGATCTGATGAGGTTTGCATTATCATTTTTCAAAAAAGATTTTGAAGCTTGACGGAGTACCCATAATGAGATGAAGGCTTTAATCTGTTCTCTGTCATTTCTGCTAAACTTAGTTATAACATTGTCTATACCACTTTGACAGTAGTTAATCGAGCTGCTTTTGACTGGGTTGTTCCATTCTTTTGGTCTACGCATAGGCACTTAAACACACTTGATGACCCTTTGATTCGTTCAAAATGGATGAATGTAAAGAAAGCAATTTCCGAAGAAACAGAGGTAGTGAAACAATTGGACGCCGAGAAACGGGCTTTTAAGGAGGTTCCTATGGGGGGTAGACGTCCTAATTCACCTCCGATATCAACCAAGTCATCTTCTTTTGTCTTTCAACCGCTTGATGAGTACCCCACCTCATCTGGTGCTCCAATGGATGACCCTGATGTTTGGAGACCACCAAGTCGAGACACATCAAGAAGATCTGCAAGAGCCGGTCCAGGGGGTATGAGAAAGGGCCCACAAGATGGTGCATGGGCTCGTGGATCTACAAAGACTGGAACCACAGGCCGTGGAGGAAGGACCACTGGCTCTACTAAGGCTACTTCTGCGGTTCGTTCTTCAACTACTGGGAAAAAAGGACCTGGAAAATCCACAAAAACCGACTCTACGGTAAATTTTATTGGACAATCTATGTTTTGATTTTTGTTTTTCCGTAATTTGCAACAACAACAACAACAACAACAACCCAGTGGAATCCCACAAGTGGGGTTGTCTGTAATTTGCCTCTCTTTAAAATTATTCATTGCTAATTCATCTGCTTTTCTGTTTGTTTAGAAGCTTGTGATTAGTTAGTCAGCTAACTGTTTTTTTTTTGTATGTGGCAAGCTGCAAATGTCGTTTTTATCATCATACATGTAGCTTGTTCTGGTCAGTTAATCAGCTGACTGTCTATGGCGTGTGCCAATCTCCAAGTTTTATTTTTATCCTAATATGTGGCTTGTAGTGGTTACCTTATATGTAAGTGTTCGTATTGAATACAAGGACAATCGGCTTCATAATGCTTTCTGATTCCATAACCGTTACTTGTTGAATATGGGTGTCCTTGTTAGACCATCACCTATGAGTGGAATCTGAGTCTATATTTTAAGAACTTCTATTGC
This sequence comes from Nicotiana noctiflora, assembly GCA_032618575.1. Taxonomy (NCBI): domain Eukaryota; kingdom Viridiplantae; phylum Streptophyta; class Magnoliopsida; order Solanales; family Solanaceae; genus Nicotiana; species Nicotiana noctiflora. Next base: position 253,891 of record JASVEL010007721.1, read on the forward strand.
AAATTGCTAGGATGGTGATGCTGAAGATGGGAAGAGTAAAAAAGGTCAGTACGAGGGGCCTGATGCGGACCTGGCTGCTATGCTTGAGAGGGATGTCTTGGATTCTACCCCTGGTGTGAGATGGGACGATGTTGCTGGGTTAAGTGAAGCCAAAAGACTTTTGGAGGAAGCAGTTGTTCTCCCATTATGGATGCCAGATTATTTCCAGGTATCATAGTTGGATTAGAAAGGAACATTTTGTAGAGTTTTGTGTTTAGTCTTATTCTGCAAAGTAGCTTTTGCGCAATTGAACATTCACGTACACATGAGTAAACCGTGCTTCTTATGATGAGAATATGAAGACCTTATATGATTTGGGCAACAGTACCAAGTGGCTACCTTAGCAAAAGCTTTGTGCTAAATGTACTAGGAGCTTTTATGGTAGTATTATGTTCACACGCCTATCAAAGAGGAAATAATGTATCTTCAATCTATATGCATCATGTCACAATTTTTACTGATCAGGTATGTATCTTTGCAGGGAATCAGGAGACCATGGAAGGGTGTTCTTATGTTTGGCCCTCCTGGAACGGGAAAGACACTTTTGGCCAAGGCTGTTGCTACAGAGTGTGGGACGACATTTTTCAATGTTTCTTCTGCCACCTTGGCTTCAAAATGGCGTGGGGAGAGTGAACGCATGGTGCGGTGCTTGTTTGATCTTGCTCGTGCTTATGCTCCTAGTACAATTTTCATTGATGAGATTGATTCTCTTTGTAATTCCCGAGGGTGAGGACTTTGTCTATTATTCGATGCTACCTAAATCTTTGCAGCTGACCTCTGTTTGGTTTAATGCTTCTTTTAAAGATTATGTATGATGTTGGTTTATACTAATGCTGGATATAAAAGCCTTCACTTGTATCTTTTTGAATGGATAGAATTAACCTTTTGAAATAAGTACTGTTGTCTCCAAATACTTGGTCCAGTGTGCCTTAATCTGTGACCTAATTATGGTATGTTGAGTAGTTTCTTACACACTTTTTGAGGTTGAGCCTGAGATAATGGTTGGATTGCATTTCAGGGGTTCAGGAGAGCATGAATCATCCCGAAGGGTGAAGTCTGAACTTCTTGTTCAGGTAGATGGTGTAAGCAACTCTGCCACTAATGAAGATGGCACTCGGAAGATTGTGATGGTTTTAGCAGCTACAAACTTTCCATGGGACATAGATGAGGCTTTAAGGTTGTGTCTCATTGTATTCGTTCTTTTCCTTTATTTCATTGAGATGCATGTGAATGTCTCCTTGACCTAATTCTGTTGATGGAAATTCAGGAGACGTTTGGAAAAACGTATATATATCCCCCTACCTAGCTTTGAGAGTCGGAAGGAGCTTATACGGATCAATTTGAAAAGTATTGAGGTTAGCAGTGTTTTGAAAATGTTCTCAGGCCACTTTCTCGTCTTTCATATGTCCCTGCTAGCTCCTCATGTATCTGTCTATAGCTTCTTTTGAATGTAATTCCCCTTGCAGTATTTATTGTGCTTATCAAAGCTATGATTATTAGTTCACTATGAGAAAATCAACTTGGTAGCTGTGGCTTGTGGACTTTTTCACCTGGCTACTGTGGCATCCTAAAATAATAACGAGATTTCAAAGAGATAAAAGGAGAAACAAATAACAAGAAGTCCAAGTAGATAATATAACATACAGTTATTAAGTTGCTTTTGTATCAGATGAATTAAAACCTTTAGAAAAATATGTTCTACGAAAGACTGTCTTAAGCCTAATCTGGAAAATTCTCTTCTAACTGTTATAGCTATCTTGCCCAGGAGTAAATAATGGGAATGTGTACCTATGAAATGATGTTGAGCCATCAATGGATGCAGAGCAGTTTTCTTTTAATCGATCCTTTTAGGTGTTTGTCAGATAGGTAACGCTATAGCAACTCTTTGGTGAAGGTTGAGATACGAGGCTTTGGAAAAGTCACTCCGAACACTTGCTCTGTTCACTTTACGTGATTTAAAAAAAGGAAAATTAAATACATGGATGTTGAACTTAGATGTCATGTCGTTGGAATTTTGTGAATCAAAGATGTGATGTGTTTGCATTAGTGAAGGATTTGGTGATTGTACTCAAAACATTATGTCTTGGATGTCTTGTTTCATTAACAGCTATGTTGTGTTATGTTGATCTATTTTTGAAGTTTCTTCTGATTTATTTTTATGGGTAAATATTTTATTACCTTGTTGCATTTACTCGCAAAATGTTAAATTTTAGTTGACTCAACCTATAGTTGCATCCTTTCCAATTGCTAATGTTTAAGGCGCTGCTACTCAAAAAATGAACATAGAAAGTTTAAGACAGCTTATGACAGGCGGACTTGGTTTCAGATTTTTGGACTTTGAAGAATACTCTACATCCTTGATATTTCATTAAGTTCTCTGCTTTTGCAGGAATAGAGAATGACTGTAGACTTTAATTAGGAATTTTTAGTAAAATTGGCTTGCCCCCATTTGAATATTCTTTTTCTTTTTGTTTTGAACTTTGTACAAGCATGCTTTTTCTCCAATTTCTCAAGGCATCAACATTATAAAAAGTAGGTCTCTTTGTTTGTGCAACTGGCGTTCCATCTAATTGGATTCTAGCTTGTAAAAGTTTTTGCTATGGGAATATGCTTCTGCCATCTGAGGGATGAGTTTGAAGGAATTCTACCTAGTTTTTTTGTTGGATTAATCTTTCGTTTAATAAAGTGCAAATATCTGGCAATGACATCAGGTAGCTCCAGATGTGGACATAGAGGAAGTGGCTCGTAAAACAGAGGGATATAGTGGAGATGACCTCACAAATGTCTGCCGAGATGCTTCTATGAATGGGATGAGAAGAATGATAGCTGGGAAGACCCGCGAGGAGATAAAGAGCATGTCTAAGGATGAGATTGCTAAGGATCCTGTTGCAATGTGCGACTTTTTAGAAGCCATTAGCAAAGTTCAACCAAGTGTATCAGCTGCTGACATTGAAAAACATGAGAAATGGTTTTCGGAATTTGGATCAGCTTAAAGGACAAATTGATGCGAGCAATTCATTCATTTTCTTTACAATGTCCATGTTTGGTGGTTGGTCCTTCCGGTATTCCTTCTCACTTGTGTATGTACTATTCAATTTTCTGACCAGCACTGGAATGATCAACATATGTGTAATATGACAAATCACCAGGGTTTCATACCTCATTGTTCATGGTTTAATTTTTTCGCTTTCGTTGAAGTGTCCATTGCAGTTATGTGATGGAAGGTGCTTAACTTAACTTGTAGCACTTGTGTCTGTAACTTTATCAAATGAAATTGCTTATTTTGAAACTAGAGAGTAAAATTAACAGCATCGTATGAGCTCATGGTTTCATTCGATTCAATGTTGCAATTGGATCCTACATTATCGGTATAATTTATGAACTTACTAATCAAGCATTATGAGGAACGACTCATTTCCTGTTGCCTGCTTCTCTCATCTCCGCATCCTTGTAGTTAAGGACGCAAAACCAAAAGGACAGATTAAAGTTTGAGAAGATTAAAATCAAATGCATGACCAAAACCACAGATTAAAAGGAAACGATGACATCGGCAAGAGTACTAACTATCTTTCCTGAATTGTATATGGATATTGTTCTTGTCCTATGCAGGTAGCTACAGATCCTGTTAGTACAAAATGTCTCCCCATACTGGAAAATTTTCAGTTTATACATACGCAATTGACTTAAAAGTCATGGGATCAGAAATCATAATATAACTTAAGAAGCCACAGGCCTTAACAGATGGAATGTACATAGAAAAAGCAGTTTGCTCTGTTCTCTCATCCAGTACCTGACAACTCCAAGATCTCCCCCCCCCCCACAAAACCCCCTGTTCTACTTGCCTTTTCAATTTTAGAATCGCGGTATGAACTGGTTAGATGAGCCATTAAAGACTTTAAAATAGGCTTGTCAAAGCTGGACTTGTCAATAGTACTTTAAGGCAACATGAAACTGAAAAACCACACTTCTGGACCTTATGGTTTTTGGATAACTTACTTCTGGAATCACACCAAATGAACAATTTATCTCAGATAACGTTTTGTCGATGAAGTAATACAGAACTAGGCACATGGAATTTTGAAATGCCGAGGCAGAGGGATAAGTTGGAATACTGCATTACCCAAGTAAAAATCAGAGAACACAAGGAACCAATACCATGTTCCAGTATCCATGTTCTCTGTCAATTTTCATGAAAAGAAATTTCCTTTTCTTAATAAGTTGTTTCTAAGTACTGCCCTTATCAACTGATATTTCTATGTTGAAATATTGAAAGATCCCTTTTTCTTCGGAGGGAAGGAGGGAATCCTGTTGATACAGTAGTATCAACAATAACATACCCAGTAAAATCCCACTAGTGGGGTCTGGGAGGTTAGGATGTACATACCTTACCCCGACCCCAGAGTAGAGAGGTTATTTCCGGGAGACCCTCGGCTCAACAGAAGAGATAATAATATCAAAAAAGAAACGAAAGAAGAGATCTATAACATCAAAAGAAGAAAGAGAAGTAATAATATCATCTTAGGAGACACCAAATAAACGAGAGAGTGAAATAATACAATCGTATGCAAAATAACAAAATAGTGGGAACACAATATAGACCACTAACAGACATAGGCAAAACTCTATCATACTACCCGAGTACCCGGTACAAAGAGGGATAAACTATGAACTACCCCATAGCCTACAACCCTAATGCTCGACCTCCACAACTTCCTTTCAAGAGCCATGTCCTCGTAAATCTGAAGTTGCGCAATGACTTGCCTGATCACCTCGCTCCAATTCTTCTTAGGCCGCCCTCAACGTCTTTTCGTGCCTGCCAAAGCTCTAATGCTCTACCTCCACAAGTTCCTATCAAGAGCCATGTCCTCGGAAATCTGAAGTCGCGCCATGATTTGCCTGCCAAAGCCAACCGCTCGCGCCTCCTAACCGGGGAATCTATTATCACGTGCCCAAACAACCAACCCTCGCTTCCCGCAACTTGTCGTCCACGAGAGAAACACCCACCCTCTCCGAATATCTCATTCCTATCTTATCCAGTTCAGTATGCCAGCACAGTAGATCCAAAAAACATAAGGTCCAGAAGTCCAAAAACATACAGTAGTAGATAAAGTACCACAACATCATACACATTATTAGTTGGATACTCAAAGGCCTTCACGCTCAGTATATCCGAAAACATTATGATGTAAGAACAAAAAAGAAAGTTAAAACAGATGTCTTATATAAGCCTCATTTCCAATACATGTGCTTTCAGATTAAGAAGTTGATGCATATAGAAGCTATAGTTGTATTCCACACTTAAGTCAGTGAATTAGTTTAGATTCAATGACCAGAAATTAAATGTACATAATTCACGCCCCTTAATCGGGATGATCTTATTCTTTCAATGAATCTATTACAATTATATTACTGAAAAACTGCTTACTAACTAATACTTGTAACAATAGAATACAAAGTATTGGATTTGGAATGAATTGGTTACATCTCCCTAATGAAGATAATACAGATCAAAACAATATTGAATACTAAATCAAGAAGGCATAGCTCTCAAGCCCCTGAATCAATTACCTTAACCAAAAATCTATAGGAATAAAACAATACCATTAGCTACATTGGTCTTAATCCACCTTCTTCTCTGTCGACTTCTTGTACTCCTCGAGCTCCTTTATCCACAAATCTCCGAATTCACAATCTTTCCAAGCCTCAAACCAAGGTCCGCCTAGTGTATAATGAATCGACTTAGGAAATGTATTCGGATCGCCCTCAACAACCTTATTGTGCCCTACAAGGAAGTTCCAAACGAACGGAACTTCCCCGATTTCATTATCCTCCAACCACATGAACCTATGAAGAAATGCTCCAGATTCAGTATTCACTACCTCAGGTGTCAACACCTTATTCTTAGGATGCCCACAATTATAAAGAACCATTGATGACCAATTCTTTCTAGGGTATACAGTTTGCACTGCCCCATCCATTTTTGTTGTTTCTTTTGGTGCATAATCATGATGTACACACATTACAGCATATTTATCATCAACCAAATCCCTTAATTCTTTAATATCACTTAAGTATAAAAAATCACAATCAACAAACATAGCCCACCCTTCATAATTAGCCAAATGAGGTGTCAAGAAACGAGAAAATGAAAACTCAGTGCTTTCTAATTTCCCTCTTTCACGCCAATATAACCCCTTTTGCCTTAACTCCGATTGTTTAATGGGTATGATTTCAATTGGGATTGAAGATCTTTTCAATAGGGAATATTTACAGACCTCAAATGCAACATCTTCACTGGGATCATAGCCTATGAAAATCTTGAATGGGTTTGAATTCGGAGCATTTCCATTAGAATGCACATCTTTGACCACTGTCGACATTATTATCCAATACTTTAACCTGCAAAACCAAGAAAATTAACAGGGTAATAAATAAAAAATCAAAAAGTTGCAATCTTTTGAGAAATATGAAAGGTTGAAGCTTACCTAAAAAGAGAGAATAGATCTGGATTTGGACTAGATAGAGAAAATAACAAGATATTTTTGTTGATAAAAAAGAGTCAAGATTTTTACTGGAGAGATAATTATGGAGGGGGGCAGTATTCCCTATTTATAACACTGAATTAAGGAGCTTGTACATCACTGATTATGGTGAGAGAACCATATTTAAAGGCAGCGGCTTTACAGTTGTACACGCGGGTGAATGGCAATGATTCCACAACCGACAACAGCTTTCCATTCATAAGGGATTGGACTTTGGGTTAATTTTTCAGTAATCTGTGGTCTCAACCTCTCGAAAGATAGTAAAAGTTTTAAAATAAAACTCGAGAATTCGACAAACAAAACTGAATTATTTAATATATATGCAAGAAATGAATTTGTAAAATCTGAGAAAGACTTGCATGAATATTCTAGCATAACGGATATTCAAGATTTGATACCTGAAGTTTTAGTTAATTTAAAAGAAATCGAATTGAAAAGTAATTTATATGGAATTTTTCACATTGCCGATCGAAAAGGAGGGCTGTATAGGGTGACACTAAGCTAAGAAAAACTAGTTAATTTCATGATGAATTATTTGATATATATATAATTTTTATTTAACATATACTACAAAAGTGGTACCTTGTGTTTGCGCATGTGTACTTTAGCTATTAAGTTAGTTGAGGACAAGACTAGGAATAGGTTTATAAGTTAGTCAGTTTAACCCCTTTTACTTTTAAGTTATAGTTGCAGTAATTACACGTTGACCCCATAAATTTGGTTGTCCTATACACAATAGGTTCGACTCAGGTAGTTAGTATCTCTATTTTAAAAGGCAGAATTGAGACTCTCCTGGGACTCGCCTCGGGGCGGAGCACTTGTAAAATGCCCCTGGGCTTATGTGCGGGGCTTAGTTCCGTGAGACTTATGCCTGGCCCATCGGGGCTTACGTCCCGGATACGCCCAACGGCCAACGTACTGGACTCGCCTAATAGAACTTTAGGCAATTGTATGTAACTAACCTTATAAATCCTTAACTTTTCTTAATAAATCGTTGACTATTCAAATTATTTTTTCTTAATCATAAATCATTAAGTTGAGAGTATTTTATGTCATAATTAAAATAAAAATAATTGCACGTTATCCACTAAAAGTGCTATGATAGTTACTTTTAGATAAATCTTTCATTTCAAAATATTTATTAACTTTTGTTATGTCTTTATTATATAATAGTCCATAATTTATTTATAATATTTTTTGTAAATATTTTTTTTCGTTTACGAGATATAATATTTATTAATTTAATACCTTAGTATTAGCTAGTAACTATTTACAAATAATTAGTTGTCATGGTATTGTATGGTGAATTATGTGTCACTTTATTAACCCGTTAAAACTTAAAAATAAATCATGTAAAAGAAACATATTTGAATTATGAATTATGTTTTTATACAAATTCTCTTTCAAATAGAAAACATATTAAATAAAAGAGTATTTTAAGAAAAACATCAAATTATAATATCAAAATTCCTTCACGATTCATTACTCCTTAAGAGATACATATAATATTTTGTATCGAATACATTACTTTTGATGTTAGAGTTACAACAATGTAGTAGCTAATTTACATATTATGATATATGTCATACTTTTTATTATTCATAGTTGAATTATAATTTATAAATATTTTAAATAGATTATTTATTATAATTTTGTGATTTAAAGGCTAATTTTTAGAATTATTTTTTATTTTATACTATCTTAAAATTCTTAAAATCAGTAAAATTTAAAGATCCGTGGGACTTACACCCCATGTCTTAGGGCTTACACCTCGTCTCATCCGATGTAAAACGCCTCGCCTCACGCCCCTACCTTTTAAAATATTGGTTAGAATATGACAGAGGTTGTATGCTACCAACTAAGTAATCTACGTCTGCATTTTTATAAATTGTAATAGCTATGCATTTCATCATTATTAATATACAAAACCTTATTTTCATTGCCTTAGATATCTTGCATTTTTTCTTTTTCTTTCAAGTTTTTTACTATTTTATTGCTCATTTTCCATTTTCCTTTTAATTTATGTTCTTTTAGCTCAACTCGTATTAGTGGTATCAGAGAAAATCTTGGCTCTGTGGGAACAATGACTCCTAATATGAGTGAATTTATCGAGGCAATCAAAAAGATATCTACAGAAGTGTCGACTTTCACAGCTAGACAAGACCAACTAGAGGCTGTTCATGAACAGACCTAGAGAAATAATGAAGAAGCACTAAGCAAGCTAAGGGATATACTCAATGAAGTTATACTAGATATGAAGAGACCTGAGATGGATAAATCAGTGGCCTACAGTGGAGGTGAGCTTTACTCATCCAATGATAAACCTTTTAGTTTTGGAGATTTAGCTTCAACTAGCTCACAAGGGTCAGTATCCCTATAATTGTCCCCAACCCTATCAGTAACCCAATATCTGTTGCTTCAATTAGAGCCACTTCTGTTGCTTTGTCAGAGGCCTCACGGATTCCTTCAAACCTTAGCTCCTCAATACCCAACCTACTCCATTTGAAACATATAATTTTCCCCCTCATCCTATTCCACCTCATAGAGCAACATTGATGTAGCCTCAGCCTCCTTATACCCAAACAACTCAAGTATGAGCTATCAACAAGCCCGGTTTCAAAATCAATGGTCTCCTATGGTTATACTACACTCTACAACATACACAACACGATCAGTTTTCACCTGCCTACTGCACCCAAAACACTCACATATCCCCTTCTTTGTACTACCAAGTTCCCTATATTCCTACACCTTACCCCTATTAGCCTACATCTACTACGGGCACCAACAAAACATCCCCTATAACACCACTGTTCTCTTACCCAATATTTCTTTCCAACAAAACATCCCCTATAACACCACCGTTCTCTTACCCAATATTTCTTTTACTAAGTATCATAAGGTAGAATTTCCTAAGTTTAATGGTGAGGACCCGATGACTTGGTTGTGTTAGATGGAGTAGTTCTTTGTTAATAAAGATGCAATGACTCATCAGAGAATGGAGTTAGTATCCATGCACTTTGAAGGGGATGCACTATAGTGGCATTTAGGTTACATGATAAGTAGAGGGTAGATGCCTCTTCCCACTTGGGAAGAGTACCTATGGCCACTTTATGATAGCTTTGGGGCCGAGTACACTAACCTTATGACTGAGCTAATGAATGTCAAACACACAGGCTTAGTGAAAGATTATCAAAGATCATTTGTCAGTGTTATAACTAGAATCAGTTTAGCTACTAAGCATGCACTTAATATCTTCCTGATCAACCTAAAACCCAAGCTCAGGGATGATGTTGGAGTAGAGAATCCTTGCAGCTTGCCTCAAGCTTACTACCTAGCTAGACTGTAAGAGGCAAGCTTTGCTACTCAGAGCAAGGCCATCAAATGTCACATTTTAACATATTCAGCTTTCAAGGGAGCATCAAGACCAGGATTTAGTGGAGTATTCAAAGGGAATATAATAGGAAGCAGAGGACCAGCTATTGCCAGCGTTGATATCAACAGAAGGAGGAGACTCTCTCCAGCTGATATGGAAGAAAAGAGAGACCATGCATGTGTTTTTTCTATGATGAAAAGTTTGTGCCAGGGCATAAATATATAGCCAAAATGCAGATATATTCTTTGGAAAATAAGGATGAAGGTGTAGTTTTCACTGAAGAGTTAGAACTTGAAGATAACAACAAAAATCATGGGCAGAAAGATGGTTATAGAAAGGTGCGAGATCTCCTTAGAAGCCTTGCATTGTTCCAGAGGATATAAGACCTTAAAGGTTCAGGGCTTTACTAAGAACAAACCAATCAACATCCTCATTAATAGTGGCTCTACACATAACTTAATTAATGAAAAGGTAGCTTAGAGGATTATATGCAAGGTCTATCAAATGAATTTTCAAGATGTGTCAGTGGCAGATGGAAGGATTATTCAATCAGTAAAGCAGAGCAACGGGTTTAAATGGCTGATGCAAGAAGTCATGTTTCAAGATTATTTCTTGGTGCTTCCTATAAAGAGATATGATTTTGTGCTTAGAATTCACTGGTTGTGAAAGGTTTAGGATATTCAAATCAACTTTGAAAAGTTATAAATGAGATTTGTGTAATAAGGCAAGTAAGTTGCTTTGCTAGGCATCCAGTCTTCCTTTATGACTATGTATGCCAAGACCCTCAACAAGATTTTTGCCAATGATGATTAGATATTTATGATCAAAGTATGCCCAGGATCACCTATTAATGAGGAACATGGTACCGTCCAGGAGAAAAAACCAGTTGAAGTGCAAGTACTACTAGAAGAATACCAATGATTATTTAAGGAACCAAAACAGTTACCACCTTCAAGAGAGTGTTTGATCACCATATTCCATTAAAAGATGACAGCCTCCCCGGGAACTCAAAGACCTATAGATACTCTCCCTTTCAGAAGGATGTGATATAGAAGATAATATCAAAAATACTGAAGCAAGGAATAATTTAGTACAATGCTAGCTCATATGATTCTCCTGTGGTTTTGGTAGGAAATAAAGATGGTTCTTGGAGGCTATGTGTGGACTATAGAGCCTTAAACAAGCCAATTGTGAAGGATAAGCTTCCCATACCAATTATTGGGGAGCTATTAGATGAGTTATGGGGGTTCAAAAATCTATTCCAAGATAGATTTGAGGGTTTTCTACCAACAAATCAGGATAGCACCCTTATATGTTCAAAAGACAGCTTTTAAGACTCATTTTGGTCATTGAGTATTTGCTAATGCCCTTTGGCCTCACCATTGCACCTTCCAGCTTTCAAGGTCCAATGACATGTTTCAAGAACACCTCATCTTGGTATTTAGCAAAGACCTCCAGGAGCATGTCCAACACATTAGGATCATTTTTGAACTGCTGATCCAACACCAACCTTTTGCTAAAGAAAGCAAATGTATATTTGCAACCTCGAGAGTAGAGTACCTAGGGAATAATATATATGCAGAGGGAGTAGCTATAGACCCTAAGAAGATAAAAGTTGTCTAGTTGTGGCCAGAACATGCTAATCTCAAGCAGCTAAAGAATGTAAAATGAGCACTATACAGATGAAACAACAAGAAATTTATAGTAGATGAGACTAAAATTTAGAACATTAGGGGTAAATTGAAAGAATTGCAAGCACAAATGAGGGACATAAGACACTCTACAGAACAGTTTGAAGAAGAGAAGGAGCTAAAGAACTAACTTGAAAAGTGAAGCTTAATAGAGGAGAGCATTTACAGGAAAAAAATCAAGGGTCCAATGGCTCAAGCTGGGAGACTCTAGTTCAACTTGCTTCTATGCTAACATGAAAAGGAGAAGAGCACAAAATTATATAAGGCAACTTACATCCATAACAGAGAGGTTATTACAAAGGCCAGAGGAGATAGAAGAAGGGATAATTGGCTTTTACAGAAGCCTACTAGGCTCAAGCCAAAACAATTTACTTGCCATCAATCCTAACATCATGAAGGAAGGGCCGAATCTGAATAGATCTCAACAACTTCTATTAATCAGGCCATTCACAAAGGATGAAGTGTTTCAAACATTGGAAGAGATAGTCATATTGAAAGTCCCAGGGTATGATGGATTTAACTCATTTTTCTTGAAAACTTGGCAAGTAACATATGAAGTGCTTAGATTCTTAGAGACAACTAATATGTATAGACCTATAAATTGCACTTCAGTTATTTTGATACCAAAAGTAAAACATCGTGTCACTATCAACGAGTATCGACCTATATCTTGTTGCACAATATTGTACAAAATCATTTCCAAAATGATCACCAACATATTGCAACAAGTCATGGATTCCCTAGTAGATTGCAGCCAAAATAGATTTTTTCATGGATGGGTCATTCATGATAATGTGGTGTTAAACCATGAAATCATCAAGGGATATGGTAGGAAAAGAGTGTCACTAAATATTATGATTAAAGTGGACATGCAAAAGGCTTATGATTTACTGGAATGGTTTTTTTTTTGGAGCAGATTCTGTCAAGTATGAAGATCCTAGAAAGGTTCATCACATGGATTAGAAGCTGCATCAGAACTATTTCTTACTCAATTGTTACAAAATGAAAATCCAACACCACCATTTGAGACATAAAAGTAGCTCAGGCAGGGTGATCCGTTATCCCCTTATTTGTTTGTACTTGACATGGATTATCTCAATAGACTACTCAGAATACTAAGGGAGAATCCAAATTTCAATTATCACCCTATATGTAAAAAGTTGGGCACAATATAACCTCCTCATGTTTTGCAAAGGAGATATGGTATCAGCTAAACTACTATTCGACTACTTTCAACAGTTCTCCAAAGTCTTAGGATTGATATCTAACATAAATAAGAGTAGTAAATACTTTGAAGTAGTGCCTGACCATGTGCAGCATGAGATAGTGCAAAAACTTAGATTTTTTTTTTGGTACATTAGCTTTTAAGTACCTTAGAGGGCCACTGAGTTCCAAAAGGTTGGTTGTAGCACAATGTCAACCTTTAAATGACAGAATACTTAGAAGAATAACCAATTGGACTATTAACTTTCTATTATATGCAGGGAGGCTGCAAATAATTAAAAGTGTGCTCATAGCCATATAGTCTTATTGGTCTTAGATATTCCAATTCCTAAGAAGATTGTAAATAAGATTGAAGTTGTATGTAGGACCTTTCTCTAGACGGGAAATACATAAGTAAAAAATAAGGGATTGGTGGCATGGAGTCAATTGTGTCTACCTAAGACAGTTGGGGGAAGGAATATCAATTATATACAAATATGGAACAAAGCTGCAATTCTGAAACAATACTAGAACATGTCTAAAAAAGGACAAGCTATTGATTAATTGGGTACACACTTATTATATAAAAGATAGGGATATAATTGTTGTGGATGCCAAAAATTCCTCGTGGAAAATTTGTTTCATAACCCAAGTTCTCTCTCTGTGAACCGTCGTGAGGGCACATAGTCTCTACGATTACGTAAGCCTAGCACTGCAGAAAAAAGGATGAAAATATAAAAGATATCAACTAATATGTAAATTTAAACAAGGAAATGAGATGCCGCTTGGCATTTCCAATAATCACTTTCTGTGACTACCCGGCCCGTCGTCACGGGAATTACCACCCTGTTATTTTGTAATTTCATGTTTTATACTTTTATATCAGTGTTAGAGTCTATCGGGTGAGTTAGGAGTGAATTGGATTGAAAATGAGGCATATAGCCTTTTTGAAGGAAACTTGAATAAGGAAAGTCAACCCGGAGTTGACTATTTGGTTAGAGGGCTCGGAATCGGATTCTGATGATTCGGTTAGTTCCAGGAGGTGATTTGTGACTTAGGGGAGCGATCGAAATTGAATTTGGAGGTCCGGTGTAGAAATAGGCTTGAATTGGCTAAGGTTGAATTTTGGCGAAATCCGAACGGTAGGTGAGATTTTGATCCGGGGGTCGGAATGGAATTCCGATAGTTGCAGTAGTTTCGTTATGTGATTTTGGATATGTCTGCAAATTTTCAGATCATTCGGACGTTGTTTAGTCGGGTTTTTGATTGATTGTGTAATTCGGAATGTTTTAAGGAATTTAGGCTTGAATTCGATGTGAATTATGGGTTTTGATGTTGTTAGACGTGTTTTGAGAATTGGAGCAAGTTCGAATAAGGTATTAGGATGTGTTGGTGTGTTTGGATGAGGTCCTGGTGGCCTCGGGGTGTTTTCGGATGGCTAAACGGGAGAAAATGTGGAAAATTGCAGGAAAGTGTTCTAGTTCTGTTGTTTTCGCTCCTGCGGAAATGGGGGCACAGGAGCGAGTCCGCAGAAGCGGGCGAGGAGGCCCAGGAGCGCTTGTTTTCGTAGAAGCGGAAACATATCTGCTGAGGCGGCGTCGCAGGAGCGAAGGGTAGACCGCAGAAGCGGTCAAGAGGCGAAATGGAGAAGTCCGCAGAAGCGGGTGGTTGGTCGCATAGGCGAGTCCGCAGGAGCGGACTCTTGGTCGCAGAAGCGGAACATTCCGCAGGAGCGGAAGACTTTCCGTAGAAGCGGACCGGCAGGAGCGGTCCATGTATCGCAGAAGCGAAAATCGCAGTGAGTTAAGTGTATCAGAAGTTAGAAAATTTCAGAAACATTTCACACATTTGGGTCTCGGCTTTAGAGGCGATTTGGGCGATTTTGAAGAGAAACTCAAGGGAAATCATCAGGTAATCAACTATGGACTTAAACTATGATTAGTATTGATAATATTATGCAATTATATCATGAAAATGGAGAAATTTGGGGTGATTCATGGAAGATTTAACCCTAGGCTTGAACTTTAGAAAATCAAGGTTTTGAATGGGCAAATGGAGTCCGAATTTGGTAAAATTGATATGCTTAGACTCGTATTGAGATGAGGGTTCCGAATATGTGACTTCCGTGATTTTTCGATAAGCGTACCGAAAGTCGGGTTTTGACAACTTTGGGAATTTTGATGTAAATTGAGTTGTATTGATTGGGTGTCGTCCCGTTGGCCTAATTTGTTGTGTTTCTACTGTATTTGATCAGATTCTACGCGTGCGGAGCTTGATTCTCGTGGCAAGGACATTGCGGAGTAGTCGTCGCGCTGTATTGAGGTGAGTAATAGATGTGGGTGATGACCAGCGGGTTCGAAACCCCGGTATACCACTTTGTGATGCTGTATAGCGGTGAGACACGTACTCTCATGTGAGTGCGGGGTCGATTGTGATTTTGGGACTATGGCTTAGTCCGACTTGTTAGCATTGTGTTATGACATTGGCTATTCTTGAGCCGTCGAACCTCCTTCTCGGATGGTTGCATACTATATATTGTGATATTGGCCACTCTTGAGCCGAGGAACCCCCTTCTTGGGTGGTTGAGTATACTTGTGGGCCGTGAGCCAGTTATTGGATCCGCGAGGATCGTTATCATTGTCTTATCATATTGACATGTTAGTTACTACCGATCCGTAGCTATTTCTGTTATCATGCTATTTCCAATCTTCTGGAACTTGATATTACTGTTTTCATCTGAAAAATGATAAAAGATGTTTTCAAAACTACTTTTGAGCATGGAGGCTGCATTGCATATTAGGCGACTGGTAGTGGATCGGGCTGCGCCCGCGGCGGTATATATGTTGGATCGGACTGCACGCCGCGATGATATTGTGCTTGGGGCTGTAGGAGCCCCTCCGGAGTCTGAACCCCCGCGGTGAGCACGGGTACCCAAATTGGATCGGGCTACGCGCGTAGCGGTCATATCATACGTTGCGTTGCATTTAGCTACATACGCTAGTTTTTTATCTTGTTTCTTGGTACTTGTTGGTACAGTACAGTTGATATTGATTTTGTGACGAGGTATTTGATTACGAGCTTTACATAGTGCTTTATTGCGGATTTCTTATCTGCTTGTTGTCTTACCACTGTTTATTACCACTGAGTACGGCGGTACTCGTTTTACTCACTCGCACTTGTGTGCGGATCCGAGTACCTCTCGGCGGTGATCCGGTAGCTGTTCGAGCGACATACGTGGGATATACGAGGTAGGCTACAGAGTCGCGAGGACCCGATATTCCTTCCTCTTGTCTTTTGATTTTGTATCGACTTTCTTTCCGGACTTGGTATCTTGTAAACCTTTATACACTCATGTTCGGTAGAGGCTCGTGACTCTTGACCCTTCGGTCCATGGGAGTTGGTATATTTTGGGACTTGGTTCCCCGTTTTCGTTATATGTATCGTTGTTGCTTCGTGATTTGATATGCTTAAATGGGATAAAACGAGCTTCTAGCTCCGTTCTTGTTATTGATTGGTCAGGCTGGCTTAGCAATGTGTTGGGCGCCATCACGACCGGATTTGGGGTCGTGACAAGTTAGGTATCAGAGCCTAGGTTTACTAGGCCTCATGAGTCTTGAGCCGGTTAGTAGAGTCTTGTGGATCGGTACGGGGACGCTTGTACTTATCCTCGGGAGGCTACGAACCTTTAGGAAACACTTCACTTTTCTTGAACTCTATCGTGCGATCTTGTTATCCTGAAAACTAAACTTCTATATTCTATTCCCTCACAGATGGCGAGAACGCAGGCATCAGGACGAGGTGGACGACCTCCATTGCCACCTGTTAGAGGCCGTGGGCGCGGTCGTGCTAGAGGTAGAGGTAGGGCAGCTGAGGCAGTGCCAGCTGACCCGCCCATTGTACCAGTTCAGGAGCAGCCCCCAGTGGTTGATGCTCCAGCAGCCCCAGTTCAGGGCCAGACTGTATCTATTGCCATTCCTGGTCTTCAGGAGACTCTTGCTCAGATATTATCAGTGTGTTCCGGTTTGGCTCAGGTAGTTTCAGCTACCGTTACTGTAGCGACATCTCAGACAGGGGGTGGTCAGTAGACCCCTGCAACTCGCACACCTGACCCGGTTGTTCAGGGACTTCAAACGCCAGAGGCGGTCCCCGTTCAGGTGGTTGCACCGATTATTCCTCCAGTTGCACCAGCTCCAGCTCCAGAGCATATGGTTTAGGTTATGCCCGATGACGAGCAGCGTCGTCTTGTGAGATTTGGTAGACTTCAGCCACCCCATTTCAGTGGCGTTGAGGGCGAGGATGCCCGGGGTTTCTTGGACAAGTGTCAGAGGATGTTGCGGACGGCTGGTATTCTTGAGTCCAGCGGAGTTTCATTTACTACCTTTCAGTTCACTGGTCCTGCATTTGATTGGTGGGAAGAGTTTGAGAGGCGTAGGCCTGCAGGAGCAGCACCTCTCACATGGCAGCAGTTCTCTACTCTCTTTCTAGAGAAATATGTACTTCAGTCTTGTCGCGAGGAGCTACGTCGCCGGTTCGAGTGGTTGGTTCGGGGCGACATGTCTGTGACCCAGTATGAGCTCAGATTCACACAGTTGGCTAGGCATGCCACATAGATGATCCCTACTGATAGGGAGAGGATGAGGAGGTTCATTGATGGCCTCAACTATTCTATCCGCATCCTTATGACCAGAGAGAGAGTTTTGTCATCATAATTTGAGCAGGTTGTTGATATGGCACGCTCCATTGAGGCGGATCGTCGCCGAGAGAGAGAGGAACGGGAGGCCAAGAGGCCTCGTGGTTCTGGCAGTTTCAGTGGTGCTCCATCTAGAGGGCATTCCCAGCAGAGCAGAGGTCGCTCATCTAGACCTTCTCATTCAGGCCGCCCAGAGCAGAGCGGAGGTTCTTATGGTCGTGGTCGACAGGGGTTTCAGCAGGGTCAGTCATCACTTAGTGCCCTCCCAGCCCAGAGTGCAGCACCTACTTCTTCGGCCCAGGGTTCCCAGCCCAGAGTGCAGCACCTACTTCTCCAGCACCAGGTGCATGTTATGAGTGTGGTGAGTTTGGCCACATGAGGAGACAGTGCCCTCGACTACGTAGGGGCAGGACTCAGCAGAGGGATCAGCCCTCCTCTTCAGCACCATCTCAGTTTAGTAGAGGTGGAGGTCAGCCTTCTCGTGGTCGCCCCAGGGGCGAGGAGAGATCTGGTGGAGGCCAGGCGTGATTCTATGCACTTCCTGACAGGCGTGATGCAGTTGCCTCCGATGCAGTGATTACAGGTATCATTTTTGTCTGTCACAGAGATGCCTCTGTCTATTTGATCCGGGGTCCACATATTCATACGTGTCCTCTTATTTTGCACGTCATTTGGGTGCGACTCGTGGTAGTCTTGATTTACCTGTTCATGTATCCACCCCCGTGGGTGATACGATTGTTGTGGATCATGTCTATAGATCCTGTGTTATATCTATTGGGGGTCTGGAGACCCAGGCAGATTTGTTATTGTTGGGGATGGTGGACTTTGATGTTATATTGGGTATGGACTGGTTGTCTCCACACCACGCTATATTGGACTATCATGCTAAGACAGTTACGTTGGCCATTCCTGGTATTTCTCAGATTGAGTGGCGGGGTTCGGCCGATTTCGTCCCTAGCCGTGTCATTTCGTTCTTAAAAGCTCAGAAGATGGTTGAAAAAGGGTGTCTAACGTACTTAGCTTTTGTGAGAGATGTGGGAGCTGAGTCTCCTAGCATTGATTCTGTACCTGTTGTGAGGGACTTCCCGGATGTATTCCCCTCGGACCTGCAGGGCATGCCGCCGGACAGGGATATTGATTTTGGCATTGACTTGGTGCCGGGCACTCAGCCTATATCCATTCCTCCTTATCGGATGGCACCAGCTGAGTTGAAAGAACTGAAAGAGCAGCTTCAAGAGCTTCTGGATAAGGGTTTCATCCGCCCTAGTGTGTCCCCGTGGGGTGCGCCGGTATTATTTGTTAAAAAGAAAGATGGTTCCGTGCGAATGTGTATTGATTATAGGCAATTGAACAAAGTGACAGTGAAGAACAAGTACCCTCTACCGCGCATAGATGATTTGTTTGATCAGCTACAGGGTGCGAGGGTGTTTTCTAAGATTGATCTTCGTTCGAGCTATCATCAGCTGAAGATCAGGGACTCGGATATTATGAAGACTGCATTCAGGACCCAATATGGTCACTATGAGTTTCTTGTGATGTCTTTTGGGCTGACCAACGCCCCAGCAGCATTTATGCATCTGATGAACAGTGTGTTCAGACCTTATTTGGATTCATTTGTGATTGTGTTCATTGATGACATTCTAGTCTACTCCCGTAGTCGGGAGGAGCATGCTCAGCATTTGAGTATTGTGTTGCAGAGATTGAGGGAGGAGAAGCTATATGCTAAATTCTCCAAGTGCGAGTTTTGGCTCGAGTCCGTAGCATTTCTGGGGCATGTGGTGTCTCGTGATGGTATTCGGGTTGATCCGAAGAAGATAGAGGCGGTGCAGAGTTGGCCTAGACCGTCCTCAGCTACAGAGATTAGGAGTTTTCTTGGCTTGGCGGGATATTATCGCCGGTTTGTTCGGGGATTTTCATCCATTGCTTCTTCATTGACTAAATTGACCCAGAAGGGTGCACCATTCGTGTGGTCGGATGAGTGCGAGGAGAGCTTTCAGAAGCTCAAGACAGCTTTGACCACAGCTCCAGTGTTAGTATTGCCGTCAGCTTCAGGTTCATATATTGTTTATTGTGATGCCTCGAGAGTGGGGATAGGTTGTGTGTTGATGTAGGAAGGTAAGGTAATTGCTTATGCTTCTCGGCAGTTGAAGCCACATGAGAAGAACTATCCTGTTCATGATTTGGAGCTAGCCGCCATTGTTCATGCCTTGAAAATTTGGAGGCACTATTTGTACGGTGTGTCTTGTGAGGTGTATACCGACCATCGTAGTCTCCAGACACTTGTTCAAACAGAAAGACCTTAATTTGAGACAGCGGAGATGGCTTGAGTTGCTGAAGGATTATGACATTACTATATTATATCATTCGGGGAAGGCCAATGTGGTGGCCGATGCTTTGAGCCGGAAGGCGGTCGGTATGGGGAGCTTGGCATATATTCCGGCTGAGGAGAGGCCATTTGCTCATGATGTTCAGGTGCTAGCCAATCGGCTAGTGAGGTTGTACAGTCTAAACCCGGTCGGATATTGGCTTGTATGGTATCTCGGTCTTCTTTATATAATCGCATCACAAAGCACCAGTATGATAATCCGCATTTGCTTGTCCTTAGGGACAGAGTTCGGCATGATGATGCTAGAGATGTCACCATTGATAGTGACGGCGTATTGAGGATGCGGGGCCGGATATGTGTGCCCAATGTTGATGGCCTTCGTGAGTTGATTCTGGAGGAGGCCCATAGCTCGCGGTATTCTATCCATCCAGGAGCCGCTAAGATGTATCAAGATTTGAAACAACGCTATTGGTGGAGAAAGATGAAAATGGACATTGTCAGACATGTAGCACGGTGCCTCAACTGTCAGCAGGTCAAATATGAGCATCAGAGGCCCGGTGGCATGTTTCAGCAAATTGATATTCACGAGTGGAAATGGGAGAGGATCACTATGGACTTTATTAGTGGACTCCCTCGGACAACGAGGAAGTTTGATTCAGTTTGGGTGATTGTGGATAGGCTGACCAAGTCAGCACACTTCATTCCTGTGTGTACTACATACTCCTCGGAGCGGTTAGCAGAGATATTCACTTGTGAGATTGTGAGATTGCATGGAGTTCCAGTTTCTATCATATCAGACAGAGGTACTTAGTTTACTTCGCAGTTCTGGAGGACATCTCAGCGTGAGTTGGGCTCACAAGTTGAGTTGAGTATAGCATTTCATCCTCAGAGCATACCATCCAGATCTTGGAGGATATGTTGCGCTCTTGTGTTATTGATTTTGGTGGTTCATGGGCTGATTATTTGCCTCTTGCAGAGTTTGCTTATTACAATAGCTACCAATCTAGTATTCAGATGGCGCTTATGAAGCCTTATATGGGAGACGGTGTAGATCTCCAGTTGGTTGGTTTGAGCTTGGTGAGGCTAGGATGTTGGGGACAGAGTTGGTCCAGGATGCATTGGACAAGGTAAGTTGATCCAGGAGAGGCTTCGTACAGCACAGTCTCGTCAGAAGAGTTATGCGGACCGTAGAGTTCGAGAGTTGTCTTTCATGGTTGGTGACAGAGTATTGTTGAAGGTTTCACCTATGAAGGGTGTCATGAGGTTTGCGAAGAAAGGAAAGTTGAGTCCCAGGTACATTGGCCCTTTTGAGATACTCAGGAGAGTTGGAGAGGTGGCATATGAGTTGGCCTTGCCGCCCAGCTTATCCAGCGTTCATCCAGTATTCCATGTGTCTATGCTCGGAAGTACATTGGAGATCCGTCTCATGTATTAGATTTCAGCACCATTCAGCTTGATGGTGATCTATCCTATGATGTGGAGCCTATTGCCATTTTGGGACGGCAGGTGAGAAAATTGAGGTCGAAGGAGATTGCATCAGTTAAGGTTCAGTGGAGAGGTCGACCTGTGGAGCAGGCTACTTGGGAGATCGAGCGGGAGATGCGGAGCAGATATCCTCGCTTGTTTGAGACTTCGGGTATGTTTCTTGACCCACTCGAGGATGAGCGTTTGCTTAAGAGGGGGAAAATGTGATGACCCGGCCCGTTGTTATGGGAATTACCACCCCGTTATGTTGTAATTACATGTTTTATGCTTTTATATCGGTGTTAGAGTCTATCGGGTGAGTTAGGAGTGATTTGGATTGAAAATGAGGCATATAGCCTTTTTGAAGGAAACTTGAATAAGGAAAGTCAACCCGGAGTTGACTATTTGGTTAGAGGGCTCGGAATCGGATTCTGATGATTCGGTTAGTTCCGGGAGGTGATTTGTGACTTAGGGGAGCGATCGGAATTGAATTTGGAGGCCGGTGTAGAAATAGGCTTGAATTGGCTAAGGTTGAATTTTGGCGAAATCCGAACGGTAGGTGAGATTTTGATCCGGGGGTCGGAATGGAATTCGACAATTTATATAGCTTCGTCATGTTATTTTGGATATGTCCGCAAAGTTTCTGGCCATTCGGACGTCGTTTGGTCGGGTTTTAGATTGAATGTGTAATTCGGAAAGTTTTAAGGAATTTAGGCTTGAATTCGATGTGAATTATGGGTTTTGATGTTGTTAGACATGTTTTGAGGATTGGAGCAAGTTTGAATGAGGTATTAGGATGTGTTGGTGTGTTTGGATGAGGTCCGGGGGCCTCGGGGTGTTTTCGGATGGCTAAACGGGAGAAAATGTGGAAAATTGCAGGTTTGGGATTCTGGTTCTGTTGTTTTCGCTCCTGCGGAAATGGGGGCGCAGGAGCGAGTCCGCAGAAGCGGACGAGGAGGCACAGGAGCGCTTGTTTTCGCAGAAGCGGAAATATGTCCGCTGAGGCGGCGTCGCAGGAGCGAAGGGTAGACCGCAGAAGCGGTCAAGAGGCGAAATGGAGAAGTCCGCAGAAGCGGGTGGTTGGTCGCATAGGCGAGTCCGTAGGAGCGGACTCTTGGTCGCAGAAGCAGAACATTCCGCAGGAGCGGAAAACTTTCCGCAGAAGCGGACCCGCAGGAGCGGTCCGTGTATCGCAGAAGCGAAAATCGCAGTGAGTTAAGTGTATCAGAAGTTAGAAAATGTCAGAAACATTTC